>PVIH01016550.1:0-45166 GCA_004025045.1 Sigmodon hispidus
CTCTCTCCTCTCCTCTCCTCTCCTCTCCCCTTTCTCCTCTCCTCTCCTTTTCTCTTCTTCCCTCCCACTACTATTCTCTCCTCCCCACCCCTTCCCTCCCCCTCATCTCCCTTTTTCTCCCTTCCCCAAATATTTTGAAAGAAAATAACCCAAATCCTATAATATTTCTCATATCTTATGGTCTAAATTAGGTCAAGATGTTAAAAAAATTTTATCTGAGGCATCTTCTGGAATCCATAAATGTCATTTTCATTTTCCTACAGTGGAATTTTGTCCTTCAAAAGACATGCACTGTGGTGTTATTTTTAATGTCAATTAAAAACAAAAGGGAGGGTATTATATGTCTACCAACTACATTACATCTGATTTCAATGTACTACTTCACAAACAAAATTATGCATAAAATATAACTATTTTCTATAAGTCAATTACACAAATATCAGTATAAAGAATAAAGCTACAGATTTTAATTGTCTTCATCAAAAATACAGACTCAGGCTTCAGGGGAAAACTTCAAGTTGTTCTTGATTTTCTTATTAAAATGAATAGCACAGATGCTAAAAGACAAAAGAAATCCTGAGTTCTTATAGAATAAGAGAAAAGTAATATCATAATACAGAATATAAAAGGACACCAAAAACGTCTTTAAACTTCAGAAATTCTAAATATTTATAGGCAATTTATGACTAATGAGAGTGGAAATATTACTTGATTCTAATTATACTCTTACAATTTTTGGACACTTTGGTGCATTTACAGGCACACAGTTTGTTTGATCACACATTTATGAAATAAACTATGTATATTTTGGAAAAAGAACAAATGTGGGAAGAAAGGAAAGCCAGAGTCATGGTCTCCATTAAAACACATGGAGTCTGCTCTCCCAGCATAACTTCAGCAGCTGTGCTCTTTCCATTGCCATATAGTTTTACAAAGCAAAAACACAAACATGGTTTCTTCTAGCAGTGGTCACATGATTTTAGTTGTGGATGAGATTCATCTGCTAAGTTTCTTTTACCTCATCTGTAAAGGTAACAATATTATATAAATTATGACAATAGTTATTCAAAGTGTTTTTCTTAGTGTATAGAAGGACTCAGTATTCATTCATTTCTATTTCTTCTTAGGGAAAATTGAGGTGACTTCTAATCCTTTTTTGTGTCCATAGTGGACTGTTGAAATAAAACAAGCATGTCTTTTGTTACATATGCACATATTACACAAAGATAAGGCTCAGTGGCAATATATATTGTCCATCAAAAATTTTGAATTAAATTGTTATGATACACTGATTCACATTGATTAATTTTCTTATTTTATATCTCATTATACTAACACTTGAATCTCAAGAGGGAATACTTTCTTGTTGTCACATTAATATCCCACAGAGACTGGAGCTTGTTTTCAGAATCTTAGGATTATAGGTTTTGGCAATACACACTCACACATAAAGACTGTAGCATTTTCTGTAGTGACATCACCAGAAACAGAGAAAGGCATGCCATATTTGTTTCACAGGTTTGTTGGTTGTATCTGCATAAATATATTATTTTGTGGTGAATATATTATAATAATAGTTTCTGCAAATTTGAAATTTGAATTTTCCCCTATGGGATAGTAAAGATTTTATAAATGGAGACTACAGAACTGGGAAACTTTTTTTAGAGTGTGCATTAGTAGACACCATGGTATGAGAATGCAAGTATGGAAATATACTCCTTCCTTGGTAAGACATAATCCTGCCAGGAAATCCTGTCAACTTACTTGACAGAAAGATATAGTACAGCTACTGAGCTGAGAGTGAAAAAATGTAAACAAACAGAAGTGGATACTGGCTTCTATATCCTTTACTACTTTCTCATTCACACTAACTTCATCTATTGCATCTGGCAGAGGCTGTGTGGAAATTAGGTTCACATTCACTCCAATATTGGATGTAGTAGGAAATAACCTTCAGAGCTGTTCATTTAAGAAGATAAACATACGAACTATGTATGAGCAGAAGAAACAAGATTTATTTATATTGAGCTAAGAAGTCTGATATGTACCACTTATACAGGCTTTCCAGATATATGCCTAGGACAGTTTAGTCTAGATCATAATTTATTTGCTTAATGTATTTATTGGAAAAGGTAAAGTGCAAGGGGGATATCAGCAGCTTTTTCCTTTAGGTGTCACCAGACTCCCTTCCTGTTAAGACAGCAGTAAGTGCCCTTGGGCTCTGACATCCTCTTGTATCACATCCCTTACTTGTAAAGAATGAGTGTTTGAAAGGCAATCAGCAAGACGTTTTTTCATCATTATTTCTGGTAATGGTAAACCATTTTCAAAACTATGCTTTCTTTTGAATTAAGTGTAAGAAAAAATACTCATTTTTCTTGTACACTTGAAAAATGAACACCTTTGAAACAAAACATGGGCATATGTTGAAAATGAGACATTAATAAATCTGTGCTCAAATATTTTTAAATTAGGTGATTAATTGAGAAAAGCTTGTATATGTATTGGGTTACAGTCATAAACTATGTGTGAGGAGACACTTAAATCACTTCAACATTCCTCTAAAATGTCCAGCTGCTGCCTCAAAAATGTTTCTATATAGGGTAAAAGCAAATGTACAAAGAAGGGGATCTCTACTTTTTTATTTAAATTTCTAAATAATTCCAACTTCTTCTCAATTATAGCCTGTCAACTTGCTTTAGAACCTGGTTATATTATAAATTCCATGTTAAGATATAATAAAAATAAAATTAATTATGCTGAAAGGGAAAAAGCATACAGTTTATGTCTGCAATATTTTTACTATGTGCATCAAGTTTAGAACTTCCAACTAATTCCTTTTGTATTTTGTGATATCAAATATACAAAATTATCAAGTCATTTCTGAGATTCTTAATACTTAGAAGATTGACTGATGAGGCTTCTGAGAGACTGAAATATCAGTTTTAGAGATCACGGAGTTAACTTAAATAACAATGTCTCATTTAATTTAAGGTCTTAAGATTGTGTTTAAAATTATAAAAACTATCATGTTAAATGAACATGTTTTAATCTTGCTGTTATTTCTGATTTAAACTATGGGCTTTAAAACTTCTATTATCAAGGCTTAAGTCAAAGGTAAATTCAGATGAACATTTTCTTATATATTTACAGATATTTATAACAACTTTGCATCCAGAATCTGTTTTTAGGAGAGGGGTCAAACTACACTTTAAATCATGCAATAAGGAATATTGTAATTATTTTTGCCATCAACAATTAAATGGAACACATGGTTGAGAGAAACTGCACGACTGTGACACAGTTCATTCTCCTGGGATTATCAGATGCCCCTGAGTTAAGCGTTGTACTCTCCTTGGTGTTTCTTCTCATTTATGGAGTGACGGTCATTGCAAACCTGAGCATGACTATGCTGATTCAGGTCAGCACTCAACTTCACACTCCTATGTACTTTTTCCTCAGTCACCTGTCCTTTGTGGATTTCTGCTACTCCTCCATCATCGTGCCTAAAATGCTGGCTAACATCTTCAATAAGGACAAAGCCATCACATTCCTGGCATGTATGGTCCAATTTTATTTGTTTTGCACGTGTGTAGTCACTGAAGTCTTTCTGCTTGCTGTCATGGCCTATGACCGCTTTGTGGCCATTTGTAACCCACTACTGTACATGGTCATCATGTCCCCCAAACTCCAGCTGGTACTGGTGTCTGGCTGCTACCTTTGTGCATCAGTTTGTTCTCTGATTCACTTGTGCTTAGCTCTTGAGATTCCATCATTTAAGTCAAATGTAATCAACCACTTCTTCTGTGATCTGCCTCCTCTCTTAAGTCTTGCTTGCACTGATGTCACTGTTAATAAGCTGCTGCTGCTTGTTGTAGCCACCTTCAATGAGAGCTTGAGTATTGTGATAATCTTTATTTCCTACTTGTTTATCCTTATCACCATCCTGAGAATGCGCTCTGCAGAGGGGAGGCGAAAAGCCTTTTCTACCTGTGCCTCCCATCTCACAGCCATCCTTGTTTTTCATGGAACAATTCTTTCCATTTACTGTCCATCCACTTCAGAAAACAGTGGTGAAGCTGACAAAGTGGCCACAGTGTTCTATACTGTGGTGATTCCCATGCTGAACCCCTTGATCTATAGTCTCAGAAACAAAGATGTAAAAGGAGCTCTCAGGAAACTTCTGAACTCTAAGATATATTCCTACTGAACATTGTACTATCCAAGGTAGATAATGGCATTAATAGGATTAATAGATGAAACAACATTGGGCTGAATAGAGTTGTAAGGAGCAGAGTGGTTCAGAATGACTATTTTTTCTGTTGATCTTTATTACTTTTAAGTTAAAGAGCATAGCATCTAATGGGTTGCACAATTTAAAATTAAATTTTTATATGACTTAAATCAGTTAGTTATGAGTTATGCAATGCCAAACCAAAAGTATTTCATTTTGTACAAGATCTTCCCCAATCTAAAAGAAGAATTTTGCAAAATTTTAATTTTATTTCTGTGTCTATAAGGAACATTATGAATCATTTCAAAATATAATGCCTGTAATATATTAAAAAATCATTAAACTAAAAACCTGCATGCAGTGATAAAAACAACCATGAATATTTCCTCAATATTTTATTTCTTTTGCTATCCCAGACTCATTACTTACTTTATTTTTCTTTTTGTAATGCCGCTACACCATTTATTGCTTTTAGACTATTGGATAATATGTAGTCCTCTAGAGAAAATATTTTAGTAATATTAAATAATGTAAATAATATTTTTCTTTTATACATATATATAATTATGATGATAAGTTTGAGTCTGTATGTGATATGTGTATATAACTACAGTGTACACAGAGGATAAAGGAGTCTTGTGTCTTCTGACATACCAGATTATCTCCTCAGAATGGTACTTAGAACATCTGAATGATCAAAAAACTATTGTAACTGCTGAGCAATTTCAATAACCCTTCTACAGAGCATAAAGCATGCGTAAGAAACTTTGAATTCTAAGAAAATGAATGCTTCTAGATTACTTAGAAATATCTATTGAGAACTGTTACTGGAGAAAGAATAAATAAACTGTCTTTTCCCTTTTTGTTTTTTTTTTTTCTTTTATCTAAGTCTGTGTTCTTGCTACACTGCTACTGATGAAATAAGAAACGTCACCTCCTTTCATCATGACTCTGCTTATATACACATATGCTTTTCAGTTTATTAAAATTGTACTTTGAATATTGCTTCCATGCATATATTGCTTTCTCGTTACTGCCAACCCATTTGTTATGAGTCCCTCAGCCCTGATACTTCCTTTCTTCTCTGCATACCTCTTTCTCATATTCATAAAATAATTTTATTCTTTGATGTCCAGTCAAGGTCATCTATGTGATCATAGGTTGGATACTGCTCACTGAAGCATGGAGCCATATGAGTGAGTTTGAAACTGAAGACAGTGTCTTTCCCTCCTTCATAGCTCATCTATAGCCCAAGTTCACCTCACACATCTTTCATCATGAGGCAATACCTTCCATTCCCAAATTTCCATGTTTCTCAGCCACATTCATTTTCAGTTCTTTCTACATGGTTAACACTCTTGTATTATACAATAATATTTTCTCCAATTTGTAATGTGTATTTGGTTGTTGACAGAGGCCTCTCTCCTTGTATCTATGATGTTATAAATGCAATGGGCTGGAGTGCAGGGAAGCCAGGTTTGTGACTTTACTCCGTGTTTTTTGCCATTAATTTTTAATCATTTAATTTTCAAGTTTTTGTATAAGCACCTAAGTAAATGCTAGAAAACATGCACTCTTTACCTGTTTGAGACTGACTTAATTCTCTTACTATGCTGCATTATTTTTTTTTATAAATTGCCTAAAACTTTTACATAAGTTCTACTATGAATAAAATCATTTTTACTCATCCCTCTCCTCTTGGACACCTGGGCTCATTCCAAATTTACCTATTGTAAAGAATGCTACAACAAATATTGACTTAATAGACTGTCACTAATTTAATTTTTTTTTTTTAGTCTGGTGGAAAGCTCATGAGGAAAGTTCTTTGCAGGCCTTTGCAACCACAACATCAGCACAATGAATTGAAGACTTTGTAAGCAAGCCAAATGAAACACAGTCAGCATCTTAGTGGCTTCAGGTGGAGAATTCAGGAGAGACATTTTACCTCTTTGCACCTCAACAAGAGGGCATTGTTCTTCTCTTTATGTCTAAGCATAAAGCATAAAATAAATTTCCCTAAAATTGCTCTAAGTGTATTCTGTGTTGATTTACATTCATAAACCTTGTGTGAAGAGATACTTAAGTCACTCTATGTTATGAAGTAAGTAGGTCTATATAGGAAAATTATATACCAAAGCTACTGCATCCTCCACAATTCCATAAATTAATTGGGCTTTTATTTTCCTAGGTTGAATTAACCAAAATGTTATTCCATGGGACAAATGGTCCTGTTGAACACACAGAATGCAAACAGAAATTTAGAACCTGAAAAGAAATGAAAGGGCGATATAAAAGTTGAAAATCTTAAGTTCTAGATTGGATATTTATATTTATAGTTTATGTGATGCCCTAAAATGATGTATTCAAAGCATATAATTTGCCAGGAAAAATATAAAGAACTATATTTTTCTATAATACAACTCCAGGTTATAAAATTACCTTATTCTGACTCATATGACCTGATAGCTACTCCTATATCAACCCAAATTTAGGGAATAAGAGAAATTTCATAGGAATTAAATGCAAGCTTTTAACTTTCAATGATATTTTTCACTATTCTTATTAGGGTTTTTAGGTTAGCACTGTGATCCTATTTCCATGGGTGTTAATGATTTTTAATCACAATTTCCAATATGAATTTAAATTATTTACATATGAATATGATGAAAATAGTGACATGATTTGGCAATATCCTTCAATTTTATATGTAATACATGCTTTTAAAAATTAGTTACATACATATTTTTGAATATTTAAAAACTTAAAGAAATATCGACACCAATAATTATTGTTCAAGTTTCTTCTGAAATTTTCTTGCTCTTTGTGTTTTATTGGTTATCTTTTTAAATTGATATTCCTGAGGTAATCATCAAGTGAACATTACCAAGATAAATAGTAGCATTCATTCCAGTATTAACTGAATTTAACATTTAAAAAAAATAAAACTGCTGAGGACAATAATGCTGACACTTCACCAGCAGCATTTATACCTGGACATAGTTCACCATATAACAGCTTGATGGATTTCCTAAAGATGTGTTTTAGATACAAAGTATTAAAAATGACTTTGCTTGCATTACTTTTTGTACATGGATATCTTGAGGAGGTACTACATCCTCTAGCAAAACACAGAAAAGTACAATATAGAGGCCTAGAATGACATTTTAAAGTCAGAACACCCAGGTCAAACAGATGATGGGCATGGCCCTATCTGATGCCATAACATTCTCCATCTAAAGACAGACCACAGTGATGACATCTTTCTGGTTCCACCTTTGCCCTTAGAGTCAAGCAGATGTGGAGGACAGAAGCCAATATTTTGCCTTTTCTAGCAACTTATTTTGATTTTTCTATTGTTTTTTCACCATATTTTATTTGAAAAACTAACACAAAGATTATGTTATACTTTGGTAGACCAAAATGAAGTTTAAAAGAATTAATATTTATATAAATTTTAGAAAATTGTGTGCTATTTTTTGTCAGTTTTATTCATCAGAATGTGGTCCTAGATTTGAGTTAAATATTTTCTAACTGTATGATCAAAAAAATTATGAGAAATTCCCTAGTTTTATGAGAAATTCCCATGCTATCTGAATTACATCTCACACTCTTGATACAAGTATGTCACTATTCAGAATCATCCCTGAAGTCTGAAATACAGTGTGCTTTAACTTTTAAATTGATTTTTTATTTTAATTTGTTTGTGTATGCAATCACACATATATGACTATCATTGGTGTGTGTTTTCACACTTCTATGCAGGTATGTGTGTTTGTGTATGTGTGTGTATTTGCGCATATGCATATAGTATTTTACAGAAGCAAAGGTCAAAAGAAAAGTCTTAGAATTTATTGCACTTGAAGTTTGTAGAAATATGGGATCAAACTCAAGTTGATGAGGACTGTTTTCTGGTGCTTATATCCAATGAATCATCGATGCAGCATGTGCTTTGTTTTACATGGTAGTTTCCCAAATTATGGTGTTGTCAATTTTTTAAACTTATGTGTACTTTGAGAACTTTACATATGAGAACTGGAACTCTATCACTTCCACATCTCTCTATCCACAATATTCTCTTATACTCACTTCTAATTCCAAGTCCTATTCTTTTAATTACTATTTGTGTGTGTATGTGTGTGTGTATGGACACATGTATATATTATCTACTGAGTCTTTTTTCTTGTATGTACATTGTCCAACATTAATCCCATGGGCTAGTTTATGCTATTATATGGAGTGAAAGCAGCATAATTTTTTGATATGCACATAATAATTATACTTAAGTGGGGAAAAATTCTTTTTTGTCATTTTTTTCTTCTTTATTTTGTATTTATCAAAAAAAACAGTAAAAAGAATTTAAGTGGGGAAAAATTCTAATGCTTTGATATGATGCATACATTAGTCAATTATCAAGTCATAGCAGTCTGTTTATTCATCATGCAATACATGTTTTTTTTAATAGTGAGATAGCTGAGCTTGTTTGATTCTTTGCTAGAGCAGTGGGGCAGAAGCCAGTGTTGCACTGCTCTCTGTAGCCAACTAAGACATTATTTTAGAGATCTTCTCTTATGTCATTCTGGGATTCTTGACTTCCCACAGAATTAAAAAATGTCTAATATTTCAAAATAAAACAGAGTTAAAATGTATTAAGTATGATTTTTAGCACTAATTTAAAGAAAATGTTTGGAGAGCAAAGTATAGGCAAAGAATAAATAAGCCATACCTAACTGTTGGTGCTTCTCAAGACAGTGTCTCAGTCAAGTGTGTTTATAAGTGTTTTTGTGGCTTCCAGAATTACATCTCAAATTCTACCTATGGAAACTTAGATTTCATCATATTGTGAGTCGTAATATTCATTAAGTAGGTTTTCTCTTTTTGTAAGGTAAATCTCTAGGTCACTTTGGTTAAGTAGAAAATTAGTGATTTTTTTTTTTTACTGTAAAAAGTTTAGAAGTATATTCATGAGATTAGTAGAAATTTTCCTCTAGGAAGTAAATAAGGGACTTATTTGAAACTTTATTATACTTAGACACAAAAACTGATTATTATTTTAAGCCTTATTTTGCCATATCTCTGCTTAAAGTAATATGATTTGATCTTAATAATGGAAAAATATTTTTGCTTACTGGAATATTATTTAATTTTATAATAGCAAAATTTGGTCCAAATGATGAATTTTCCCAAACAGTTTCCATTATTTTAATTTTATTGCTATTGCTTTGCAATGCCTCCTATCTTAGTGGTTTATAGATATGTTACTAATGATGCTCCGCAGAGAATATTTTTGAGTCATACCTCTTTAGTTCAACTTCATTAACTCTACTGTGGCACAAAACCTTCAATTTACATAAAGGATCCTTTTCCCCAGAGCTTAATTTACAAAAATAAAAAAGCCCCCAGCTTATGAAAAATGTTTAAATCTCTAGTGCTTGGAAGAAAACATCTCAGGTTTGTTAAAAAGCACAAGGCTCTAGCTACCAGAACTTGGAAATGGATATATTTTATTGAGCAGCATCATTTAAAAATGTATGTAACTTTTCTTTCCTCTAATGTGGATTACATATGAGAACTCTCCAACTTTACAGTGGCCAGGAAAAAGTTCCTTTTTTTATGGAGGGACCATAAGTGATGATAACTGAGAATGGTTTCTTTTAATATCAAGCATTTTAGCATAAAAATTTGGCACTATATAAATGTAAGATATCCTTTTTTCTTTGTCTTTCTGTCTCTGTGTGTTTGTGTGTATGTAAATGTGTGTACACTTTTTCTATCTTTCTTTGCTTCTACCAACATACTTTTAAAAACCTGTAACTTATGGCAAAGGATGAGCTTTTTATAATGCCATAGATGACACAAATTAGAGGGCTGAATTGTCTCTATAAATGAGTTATGAGGTTAGGTAACATGTACTTTGTTTGCTTGGAAACAGAGATATGTATTTTATGTTCAATTTGAATTTATCATAAAGTAGCTTCATGTTATTAGCAGACTACTTTGAACACCTGATTTCCAAGATTTCTCAATGTTATCAAGAAAACTTTCCTAATAGTTTTCATTTTCCTTTGTTTCCTATTGTCCTTTTTCTCCTTTGTGACTTAGAAACATATTAGTCTACTTTTTAAAAATTAATTTTACTTTTATTTTGAGGATTAGTATGTAATTACATTCTCCCCTCTAATCCCTCCCATATATCCCCCAGCTGTCCATCATGGCCTCAATTTTCACTAATTGTTATTGCATGCATATATGTATATACATTTATATTACTAAATATAACCCCGTTAGTCCATATGGAGTTATAGGTATGTATATTATCGGGACTGATAGTTTAGCAACATACAACCACTTGATGAGCTCTTCCCTGGGCAAGAGTGCCTTTCCTACTTTCAGCTTTACCGGGTGCTTACAGTTCATCATGTAGGGTTAAGGCCCAGATAGGCTTTTCCTTATTCACTTTATTATGTTTGTTGGAGTCTGTCCTTCCTTTCTTCCTTCATTCCTTATTCCTTCAATACTTCCAATGTTCCTTACTTTCATCTTTCCTATCTTCCTTCTTTATTCTCTCTTTTTTCTTTTTTTTTTTTGGTATTTTATTCTTGTTTCCTTTCTTTTATTTTTTTCTTCCTTTCATTCTCTTCATTTCTTCCTTCCCTGTTTTTTCTTTCTCCTTTTTCCTTCCTTCCTTTCTTTCTTTGAATTTTTGGGAGACAGGGTTTCTCTGTGTAGTCATATCTGTCCTGGAATTCATTTCATTGACCAGGCCAGCCTCAAACTCGAGAGATTCACCTGCCTATACCAAAGTGCTATGATTCATTTTCTCTCTCCTTTTACAGTTGATGAAGAAATCAAGATTATATAACCTGACATTAACAGGTTTCTCCTTTTTAAAAATTAAAGATGAAGGGAAAATGCCAACCCTTTTTGTTTTTGTTCAATTTTTCCAAGTTTTTTGTAGTAATAAAAAAGTTATGCACAGTATGTATAGTTCTCATTTGTTTTCTTTCAAAAGATCAGAGAATAAAATAGCTATTGCTATTGAATTCTATTTTTACTGTCATATATTTTCACTGTTTCAAGTCAGTTATTTTGCCCCATAATTACTTAAATTCAAAGAAGTTAGTATTTTCTTATTTTTATTTATTAATCATTATTTTTATTATTTTTTGAAAATCAATATCAAACTTTATATAAAAAGCACATGCTGGTAGGATTTGCTGAAAGAGGCAGAGGCAGGAGGATAACTAGTTCAATGCCAGCCTGGGCTACACATTTTCTTCTTTCTTAATTTAGGACATATATGTGGCATATTATATATTACATATATAAATGTAATATATATCTACATTTATGTTCTTAGATTCTATAACTCTTTTAAAATTACTCATGCTTAATTGGGACCTTGAGACCACCTGCTCATGGGGGGATGGAGAGATGTGGAGAAGAGAGAATGACCTGATGTGGTGGGAGGGGGAAGGGAAATTGAATAAGGATATACAAGGATAGAAAATGTGACTTCTTTATTCATAATAATAAAAAAAAGAAAAGTGCATGCTGATTTTTAACGTATACATAATAAGCCATAATTCTTCCTTTTGACAGTTTTTATATTAATATCCTATAAATACACTAATACAATTTGGTAAATGGTTTTCAATAATTTTAATATGATTATATTTTAGGAAACACTGAGATTGCAATCTTTAGAATAATTTAACTTTCAGATTTTTTCTGTTCTCATAATAAGATTTTGATCACATTTTCCTTATTGTCTCATATGTAAATGAGTAAACTTTACCTTTTATTTACTCATGGTAAAACTTGACTTTAGTAGATAAATTATTTTAACTGATAATAAAATTATTTTAAATTTACCATATAGTTTTCTATATTTTACTTTTAATTTTTAATACTACTAACATTTCAGGATCTTTGAAGACATTAATTTTCACTCGAAGTTTTATAGTGCCACAAAGTTTAAGTGTAGGCAATTTTGCTTCAAATTTCATACTATTAGATTGAGTAAAAGTATTATAACTATAGATATATATGACATAGACAAAATAAAACCACAAATAGCAAGAACAGACCTTTAATAAAATCTTCAGTAATTAGATGAAATCCATGATATGTCATATTATAGTACTTAATGTATTTTAGCTAAAATTGCACTGCCACCCTCAGATATCTGTTTAAGTGTATTTTTGATACCCATTGCTTATAATAACATGTATGAAAGGGATTTGTCAAGATGTGCTTTTGTATGATCCTGAACACACCAATATTTTGAAATTTGGTATTTCTGTTTTGCATGTACTCCAAAAATAGGTTCTTGACATTAATGCTCTATTTCTTTCTGCAGTTA
Organism: Sigmodon hispidus; assembly: GCA_004025045.1. Lineage (NCBI taxonomy): Eukaryota > Metazoa > Chordata > Mammalia > Rodentia > Cricetidae > Sigmodon > Sigmodon hispidus. The sequence goes on from PVIH01016550.1 coordinate 12,597, forward strand.
ACATAAATTTCTTATTTTCTCTCTTTTTCCTTTCTCAGAAGTAACACAGGGCTTTTCCCAAACTGCCATGTAGCATTCATGGATGAGGAAAACTGCACCTCTGTGGCAGGGTTTATTCTTCTTGGCTTTTCTGATGTCCCTGAGCTGGCATTCTTGCTCTTCCTGGTGTTTCTTCTCATTTATGGAGTGACAGTCATTGCAAACCTGGGCATGACTGTTCTGATTCAGGTCAGTTCTCAACTTCACACTCCTATGTACTTTTTCCTCAGCCACCTGTCCTTTGTGGATTTCTGCTATTCTTCTATTATTGTGCCAAAAGTGTTCATAAACATCATTAATGAGGAAAAAATTATTTCTTACCTGGGGTGCATGGTACAATTTTATTTATTTTGTGCTTTTGCAGTAACTGAGGTCTTTCTATTGGCTGTGATGGCCTATGATCGCTTTGTGGCCATTTGTAACCCACTACTATACATGGTAATCATGTCCCCAAAGCTTCGTATAGTACTAGTGTCAGGCTGCTACCTCTACGCATCAATTTGTTCTCTGATTCACCTGTGTCTAGCTCTTGAGATCCCATCATTTAAGTCAAATGTGATTAATCACTTCTTCTGTGATCTGCCTCCTCTCTTAAGTCTTGCCTGTTCTGATGTTACCAAGAATGAGGTATTTTTGTTCATTGTTGTCAATTTCAATGAGATTCTTACCATTGTGATCATCTTCACCTCCTATTTGTTTATCCTTATCACCATCCTGAAGATGCGCTCTGCCGAGGGAAGACGCAAAGCCTTTTCCACTTGTGCGTCCCACCTCACAGTCATCATTGTCTTCCATGGAACAATTCTTTTTATTTACTGTCAGCCCAACTCTGGTAATAGTCTAGATGTTGATAAAGTAACTACAGTTTTCTATACAGTGGTCATTCCCATGCTGAACCCCCTTATTTACAGTCTGAGGAATAAGGATGTGAAAGAGGCTCTCAGAAAAGTGTTAGGGTCAAAAAAGAATACTTTCCTAGAATTATTTTTCAGAAGATTTAAGAATCTATAGTGAATACCCATATGTTGATAAATATATGAGCTGAATATGGAATATATAAAAAATGGCTATTTCTGAAGAATATTTATTAATGACTTTTAGTATTCATATATCTTGTATGTTCTCTATTTGCAAAAGTAGAAATAAGGGTTGTTCTTCATTTTGTAGTATTATAAGCTGATATGTAGTATAAGCACCACTTTTTATTATTGTAAACCTTTATTACAGCATAATTATGGAATATACAATCTATCTGTAAGTTGACTTTCTGATACTTTAAAACAATACCACTTTGTTGAAGAGTTTATATACAAGTATCTGTAATTTATACACTGGTATATATAATATGTATGTTAGACATTTTGTTTTTATTCTTTTGAACTTACATCACTGAATATTTTTTTTTTAAAAAAAAAACTTTATTTCTTTATTATTTATTTGCCTTGGTGTTTGCCTGGAACTGGAACTACAGACAGTTGTTAGCTGCCATGTGGGTGCTGGGAATCGAACCCGGGTCCTCTGGAAGAGCAGACGGTGCTCTTAACCGCTGAGCCATCTCTCCAGCCCCATCACTGAATATTTTTAGAACTTCATTTAGTATCTGCTTTGAAAAATGAGTGCAAGAATAACATTTATTCACAAGAATGCAGGAAATATTAATTATATGTCATAATTCAAAGAGTTTTGGATCCATTTTATTTATAATTCTTTGTGTTATTTTGTCTTTGTGTTTTTTGTATTGTTTTGCTATCATTGGCTTGTCTTATCTATATCTGCTTTAATGACTTATCACTGACTCCTTCATACTATATCTTCAGTCTAGTGAGAGTAAAACATAGACTTCACCTTTTAGTACAGTTCCAGTCACTCTTCCTAAGTCCCTAACCCATGATCCATCATTTAGTCTTCATTCATGTATCACTGCTACAATCCAGGATAATTTATATCAATTCCCAATTCATGTTCATTTGATCAGGTAAAACATTTATCCAATATCTATAAAATGTTAGAGTAAAAATTGGACTAATTTTCAAAAAGCAAATATTGGTGTCTTCACATTGACTTTTTACTTTGTAAGCAATTTACTTTTTCAATCCTTAGTGTTCTTTGTGTTACCATTGGTTACTTGTGTATTCTCATGGTTATTCAGGGATTGCAGTAATCTCCACTGAGAGGTTTTATAGCCACCTCAGTCTCTTAAGGAAAGAACATAGACTACTACATGAAAGACAGAGTGGCCTTGCCTTCCTGCAATGTCACTACTTGTGCTATGCATAGATAATGTATATTCATGGACATTTGTATCCATATACAAAAATAAATTTTACAATTGGTATGCTGTGAAAAGTATAGGATCTGAAGGCTTCCAAGGGCCTGGAGGCTTGCCTAGCCATAGCCAGTACAAATTGGTTATAACTGTCATCTAAAGACATGGGCTCATAGCTCTTCTTCATAGCCATGAGAGCACCTTGAGTGAGCACTTCTTCATAAGCCAACCTGTCATTTCCCTGGGAGCATGGCAACAGAGGCTGAGTCCTGATGTGAAATAACCAGGACCACACAGCAGAAGCAGAGGCCAATAATGCAAAGTTTTTCCACCTGGGTATGAGAGGATATGTAAGGCTTCTCCCTTCCTCAATAAATTGAACTTGTTTGTTTTAACTAGTTCCAAGAGCCTGAGTTTCCTACCCATCTTCTCATCTCTGCCAACAGAGAGGAATCAGCAGAGGCCAAAGCATAGGCAACAGTATGTTGTAGTAATTTTTAGATGTAATATTACTATATAAATTATATATGGATTTTTCTATAAATATAGTTATTTTAAATAGTTGATACAACTGATGAACATGTATCTTAGGATAGATTAAATATAATATTTAGATGTCAATACTTCCCCACCTCAGGGAGATCTATGTGTCCCCCCAAGGCTCTCCTTGTTACCTCGCATCTCTGTAGCTGTGGCTTGAAGTGTGATTATTTTTAATTTACAGCTAATATCTACATATGAATGAATATATACAATGCTTGTCTGTCTGAGTCTGGGTAGCCTCACTGGAATGTTTTTCTCTAGTTCCATTTATTTACCATAAATTTCCTGATGTCAATGTTTTTAAAAGCTTAGTAATGCTCCATTATATAGATATACTACATTTTCTTTATCCATTCTTGAGTTTAGAGGCATTTAGGTTGTTTCCAGTTTTTGGTTATTACAAATAAAGCTACTATGAACACAGTTGAGTAAGTGTCCTTTTGGTATGAATGAGCATTCTTTGGGTATATGCCCAAAAAATGGTGTTACTGGGTCTTAAGGTAGATTGATTCACAATTTTCTGAGTTATTGGCATATTGATTTCCAAAGTGGCAGTACAAGTTTGTACTCCTACCATCAATGAAAAGAATTTTCATTGCCTCTTTGCCTCACATTCTCTCCAACATGTGCTGTCATTTGTGTTTTTGATTTTATTCATTCTGCCACCTGTAAGATAAATTCTTAGAGTACTTTTTGTTTTCTTTTTCCTAATGGCTAGGGATGTTGAACATTTTCTTAAGTGTTCCTCTCACATTTGAGATGCTTCTGTTGAATATTCTCTGTTTGGGCCTATATCCTAGATTTTAATTGTATTATTGTTATTTTTCTCTAGTTTCTTAAACTCTTCACATATTTTGTACATCAGTCCTCTCTTATATGTGGGGTTGTTGAAGATATTTTCCCACTATTTAGGCTGCTATTTTGTCTTATTGATGGTATCTTTTGCCTTAAAGAAGCTCTTCAGTTTCATGTGGTCCCATTTATTGTCAATGTTCTTGTCTGTGCTACTAATACTCTATTCAGAAAGATGTTTCTTGTGCCAATGCATTCGAGGTGATTTCCTCCATCTTTTTCTTCTATTGGGTTCAATATAACTGCTTTTATGTTGACATCTTTATTCCACTTGAACTTCAGTAATGTAGAGGGTAATAGGTATGGATCTATTTGCATTCTTCTCTATAACAACATCCAGTTATACCAGCAGCATTTGTTGAAGATGCTTTTTTTTTTTGAGAGACTAAATGATTCTTTTACTTGTTAGCTGATATAGCAAATTACATATAGGCCTAAATTTTATTTTATTTTATTATATATATAATATATATATATATATATATATATATATATTACTGGTGCTTTTACATCATGCACCCCATTAAACTCAGTTATCAGACTTCTCAGAATCATGTCCACTCTTATGATCTCCCCATTTACACAACTGCCCATTCATGCAGCTCATTTACTTAATGAAGCATAGTTAAAATGAAGATGATTTCTTTTTTCCACTATATAATTTTGACTTTTTGACAAAAGTCAGGTGTCCAGAGGTATGTGGATTTATTTTGTGTTTTTTATTTCATAAGATAGAAACTTGGAGCCAGGGAAACTCCCATAAATCAACACGAATGATCCAAGCTATGATTCCTAGAAATAGTGGATACATAGCTGGAACTGGTCATCTCCTGTGATTAGATTCCTGAGTACCTCAATTTTTCATCAAAGAACCTTCATACAATAACTGAGGGAAATGATGCAGCAACCCACAGCTAAACATTAGGCCAACTTTGAGTAATCTTACTGAAGAGAGGGAGAAAGGATTGTAGGAGAAAGACTGGTAAAGCACTTCATAAAAAACCCCACAGAAACAACTAACCTGACTTAGAAACTCACAGAGTCTGAGTCAACAACCAGGGAGCCTGCATGGGAACAACTTAAGCCTTCTGCATATATATGACAGTTGTGTAGCTTGTTCTATTGGTGGGGCTCCTAATAACTGGAACAGGGATTGTCCCTAATGATTTGGTTAGATCTTGAAAACATACTTTTCATACTGGGTTGCTTTTCTCAGTCTAATAAAGGGGGAGGTTCTTAGTCTTATGGCAACTTGATAAACCATGCTTTGTTGATACCCTTGGGAGTCCTGCCCCTTTATGAACCAAAACAGAGGATAAGTGAACCGAGAATGGGAAGGAAGTATGGAATAGAAGAAGTGGGAAGAGGGGAAACTGTGATCAGGATGTAAAATAAGTAAGTGAATTAAAAAAATGTAAAAAATTATTTTAAAATCTCTGTCAGGAAAACAATATTTGTTTCCATATTTTCATCTGGAATTTTATAGCTGAAATAAGAATTTTCAGTTCATTGCTGTTTTATCATATACCAAAACCTAGGTTTTGTGTTTTGTATAACGCAAAGAAAACCTGAAAATATAGACAATTTGACCTGTCATATTGTTGAGTATAAACATTAAATTAATTGTTGTACTGAATACGTTATTACTCTTAATATTTTATTTATAATAGGAATATGCTAGCATTGAGAATAACAGCACATATTTCATATCCAGGAAATAAAGGCTAATGTCTCATTTGATGATACTGATATGCAAAATTTTTTCAAATTATAAGGAATCTATATTTTACTTGGAGAGAAAGCCATGAAACCATATTCACAAATAAATTCCTCAGTGTAATTTCAGGAAAATAACAAGATAATACCCAATTCACAGAAATTAAAATTAAAATTAAAAATTCACAGTAAATAAAAATGGACTCAGCTTGGAGTTAGAGGCATTTCTTTTTTAAGAAATTTCAATACAAATGTCTTTAAAAAATAAGTTTAAATTTTAAAAAAGAAATATTTCAAAGAAAAGTTAACATCTGAACAAAATTTTGGTATTATAATAAGAAAAATTGTAAGATGCATAGCTTGGTGAAATGTTCTGCAAGTATGAATATATAGAATACTTCAAAGATACATCATAGAGGAGTGTAGAAATGGTAAAAAGGTACAAATTTAAAGTTAGTGGAGCACTTTCTCATAGAGGAAGTATTATAGGCTCTTTTTAAAAACTTGAATATGTTTCCATAAGCAATATGAAGTTACTTGGATTTACAAATGTAATAATTTTTTATTATAGCATTCACATATTTGTTATAGCATAGTATATCAACAAAATAAAACAAATGATTGGGAGCATATAGGGAAAGATGAAGCCTTATTCTATGCTAAAGTAAATGTCAACTTGTATAGCCACTATAGAAATCAGTATGTAATTCAGAAATATTTCTGCAAATAGAACTATGATATGACCCCACTACACCACTCTTGAAATCATCTAAATTGCACATTCATGTTTATACCTGCCCTAAACTCAATAGTGAGGAAGTGAAAACAACCTAGATTTCCACCAGATAACTTGAGAAAGCAAATAGAGCACATGTATTAGCAGAATTTTATACAGCAATAAAGAAAAATAGAATCATGATATTTTCAGAAAAATTTATATAACTGGAAGTCATTATTTCGAAGGAAATAAACTAGCCTCAGAAAGACAAGATACATTTTTTTTTCTCACATGGAGAGTGTGTGTACGTGTGTGTGTGTGTGTGTGTGTGTGTGTATGTATAAAATGAAACTAGAAGGAGGATCATGACAGAGGAAGAAAAGATCTGAAAAGAGGTGAGAAATAGAGAGGGTAATAAAATCCATGTAAAAAGAAAGCAGAAATGTGGACTAACTGGGGGGAAAAAGGCAGTCCTGTCGAGAGGGAAGAGGTAGAATGCAGAGGACAGTAAGGTAAAGAGAATCATTGAATGGTCTGTCTTAAATGATTGTTGGCTATATTTGGGATGACTGAGGTGTCATGGCTTTGTCTTATATGTATTATGCTCCAGAGGTATATCTTCGTGTTAGCAAATACAAAAAATTAGGAGTATAACTATGTAATGTAATGTTCCTGAAGCTTTTGCTTGACTCACTTGAGTTAACACTCTATCTAAACACACTACCTAACTCAGCCTGGAGCGGGTGTCCAGCACAATGGGAACACATAGTAACTATTATAAAGTACAAAAAAAGTCATCAAAAGAAAAGCAACATAAATTTGCTTTCAGAATGAGCCTTCTGAGGAAAGTCCCAGACTCATGCCCATAGGTAGCCCATGATGAGGAAATCAAAGTAGAGAGCAATAAGAGTTGATTTACAGCACTATACCCACAGCCATGAGTGGTGGGGTAGAGCATGCTGAATGATAAAGCTCCATATTATGTCACCTAGTTTGGCTTGGCCTGGCCTGCATGCTGTGTTAGGAAAACACTGATAAATGCAAAGCTGTAATGCAAGGTTGTCCTTGATCTAGGGATCAAGGGGCCTGGACATCATAGCATCAAATGTAGAAAGCAGACCACAGAATTTTTTGTAAGATCTGTGAGGTCAGAGGACACTCTAATCTTCTGTGGGTAACTATTTCCTGAAAAATAAAAAAGCAGTTAGAGGATCTGTAAACTAACAGTAACATAACATAGTGGTGTATATTAATAATGAGACCAAAAGTAAACATCAGCACAGCAAGAAGTCACAAACATAATCCACAGGACCACCTTGAGAAACAATCTTTTTTAAATCTACATCCTTTTTCTTTATTTCTGAATTTAATTGTTTATCCAGTTCTACATCAAACCCCACTAAAATTAGTACAGGACAATTGTCCTTCTTTCTGTCTATCTACTACTGTCATTCATCCCCTTTGCATCAATTTAAAGTATTGTAAAAAAGGCATTTTAAACAAGTGAACCCTAATTTCAAGTTTCTGGCAAGCCATCTCAGGTATACATAAAATAAAATCATAAATTTATGGATAAGATGAAACTCAGTGGTAGTATATTTATATTACACACATGAGGCCCTGGTTTACATCCCCAGCACCAATAAATAAATAAATAAATACCTTAAATTTATTTCTAACATATCTTTATCATATGTGGTATAGCCTAACTTCTAACTCATCTTATTTTTCTTCCTGTTCCTTTTCAACACCTAGATTCCATGTGTAAGCAGAAAAATCTCTTTAAATGCACAGGGCATGCTTCCCTGTTCAAGCACCACTTATGGTGTCCTGTCACATTAATGATATAATTTAAATCCCTGCAAATGGCTTATAAAGCTGTGCATGCATTAATCCAGATCCCCATGTGCTCCTACTCAATCACTACACTCTTGTTTTCCAGCATCCTTCCTGTTTATCCATCATGCCCAGTTTTTTCCTAATTAAGAAACTTTTTAATTGTTGATCCATCTATCATAAAAATTCTCTGCCTTAGGTCAGCAAGATAGGTCAGCAGAAGCATTTGCCTTGCAAACCTGACAACATGAATTAATTTGGAAGATGATAGGAAACTTCACGTGTGTGTGTGTGTGTGTGTGTGTGTGTGTGTGTGTGTGTGTGTGTATAAAAGAGAACAGATGTTTTGTTGGCTACATACAAGTTATCAATGATAATAACATGTAAACTTGATATAGAAAGATGAAATATTTCTACCAATTAGGTCACCTCTTTTCTTTCTTAAACTAATATAATGGAATTTTATTATTAGATTTTTTTAAAAAATTATATATTTATTATATATGCAGTATACAGAAGAGGGTACCAGATGTCATCATAAATGGTTGTGAGCCATCATGTGGTTGCTGGGAATTGAACTGAGGACCTCTGGAAGAACTATCAGTGCTCTTAATTGTGAACCATCTCTCCAACCCCCAATATTTATTTTTATTTTATGTGAACTGGTGTTTTGCCTGCATGTATAACTATGTAAGGGTGTCAGATCTTGGAATTACAGACAGTTGTTAGCTGCTAGGTGGATGCTGGGAATTGAACTCATGCCCTCCAGTAGAACAGTCAGTGCTCTTAACCGCTAAGCCATCAGATTTTTGAATTAGATTTTGTTACTAGTTTTGCCATATTTTCTTTATTTCTATCCTTAAACTAGAAATACATTGCTACTCCCACTGCTTTTCTCCCTCTGTCCCATTTTATCAGGCTACAAAGTCAGCAAATTCTAAATCTTTATGTTTTAAAATCAGATATGTTTTTACTTTTAAATTTTATTATTTAATTTATGTTTCTATGTATCATCTACGTATCTAGCTACTTATCTATCTTTGAGTTATCATGTGTGTAACAGTTAAAGTGTGTATGTAAGGACTGATACTAACATGAGGTAATGTTAGAAAGAAAATAAGCTGTTTAAATCTAGCTGGAATTGGAGAATTAGAAAACTGGATATTAGTGCTTTGAAGCAGTCCAGGCAGTATAAGAATTAAATCTCTGTGGTGTTCATGATTCTAACATTGATGTTGCCATGTGGCATCAAACTATTTGATATTTATTTGTTTCCTTTCCCACAAATAATGAACAGTGTAAGAGTAAATATAAAGTTTCAAAAAATTTTTACTCAAAAATATGCTCTCAGCATAAATAAAATAATTTCTGAAGTTTTATAAAAAAAGCAGTAATAAAAACTCTTTATAGAAATTTTAAAAATTATATCACCTTATCTCTTCTTTTTTTTGTTCAAAACGTTCCATGCCCCTGATTTTTTGCTTGACTATGTGGCCACTTTTTCTTTGACATATATATATATATATATATGTATATGTATGTATATATATCTCAAATGACATAGTAATATATGGATATTTCTCAAATTAGATAAATAGATAGATGATAAAAGATGATTGAGTTTGATTTTGTTGTATGTATAAACTTTCAGAGATGAATACTTTGTATTTGATAATGAACTACAGGGTCTTGAAGATTTGAAAGAAAATCAATCCCAAAGAGAGTGGCACTATTAGGGGTTATGGCCTGGTTGGAGGAAGTGTGTCATTGAGAAGACAGGCTCTGAGGTCTCCTTTGCTCAAGCTTCCCTCAATATAACAGTCAGTTAACTTCCTGTTGCCTGCAAAATGCAGCATTCTCAGCTATAGCACCATATCTGCCTGTATACAACCATGCTCCCCTTCATGATGCTAATAGATTGAACCTCTGAAAGTGTAAGCAGCCTACCTCAATAAATGTTTTCTTTACAAGTATTTATATGGTCATGATGTCTCCTTACAGCAATAAAAACTAACTTAGACAAAATGTTGGTACCAGTAGTAGAGTATTAATGTGACAATCCTGACCATGTTTTTGTTTGGAGTTATATGAGCTTTGGTACTTTGGTTTACGAAAGCTGTGAAATGCTTTAATACTGCTTATTGAAGTATACTAGTAGGAGCATGGATGACAATGGTTCTGATAATGATTTTAAATGTTTAGATCTGGCTCAAATGGTTTCAGGGAGAATTTTTAGTATATTGCCTAAAATCATTCTTGTGATATTTTGGTAAAAAGTGACTGCCTTGTCCATGTAGTCTGCCTGAGGCTAAACTGAACAGCTTGGATAAATTCCATTGGCAGAAGAATTCTCATAATAGCCTTCAATAAATTCTGTTTTGTGGATATTAGTGGTAACTCTAATGAGGATATATGATGAAAAAAAAGAAAAAACAAGTTAAGCAAGGAAAAATATTTGAGGAGAAAAGCAGTACCATAAATTAGAGTAGAACTAATTTCTTTGTTCAAGGAGATAAATTAATAAATTAAAGGAATGATGACGTCAGGGCAAGATTCTAAAGTTTCCAGTTTCAGACAAGGAACTGAAGAAAAGCTTGGAGTTAAATGTGATGGGACATACCTTCAATTCCAGCATTGGGAAGGAAGTGCCTGGCAAATATCTAAGTTTGAGGCCAGCCTAGTCTACAGAGCAAGTTTCAGGACAGACAAGCTTAAGCAGTAAGAGACAAAATGCTGGTGAAGATGTAATTAATGAGAGGCCATGTTCCAGCTCCAACAAGCAGCCCCAAAGCACAACTTGACAGCTTTGGTCACATGGTTCTAGCTTTAGAGTTAAGAATGTAAGAATGGAACTATGGCCACTGAGACCAGCTATGTATCAGTAGTATCTCTAAATAGAGGCTTAGTAGAGAGGCCATTGTGTGAAGCTTTGAAGTTGAAGCCTGGGTTGCCTTGGAGAATTCAAAATATTAGGGATGCCAGGTTTTGTGATGCATGTTTAGGATTGCTACTACAGAGTAGAACCAACCCAAGAGAAAGAAGTATGTTTCAATAAACAACACTGAAAAGATTTGGAGAGCTGAAGAGCACTCTACATTGGAGTTTGGAGTTTGTCCAGCTTGTTTTTGATCTCATTATGCTCCCTTCCATGCACTTTAGAATGATAATGTATATCCTGTGCCACTATATATTGGAAGTATGTGTTCTATTTTTTATTTTTTTTCCATTTTGATTTTACAGTGGATTAAAGTTAAGATATTGTCATGCATCTTAGAAAAGAATTTTGAAAGGAATTTGGGAATGCTGTAGACTATAGAATTTTGAAGTTGAACAAAATGTGCTTTTGCATTATGATATGGCTACAAGTCTTTGAGGACCAGGAAGTAAAATGTGATTGTTTGAGAGAAATTGGCTACCCCAAAGGAATGACGCTTTTAGGAGGTGTGGCCTTATTGGAAGATTTGTGTCACTGTGGACACTGGCTTTGGGGTTTCTTTTGTTCAAGCTTCTATCAGTGTGACATCAGGGTGACAGTCAGTTTAAATCCTGCTAAAGCCTGCAACCTATAGCCATCTCAGCTCCATCACCATGTCTTCCTGTACTCCATCAAGCTGCCCATTATGATGAAAAGCAACTGAACCTCTGAAACTATAAGGAAACAACCTCAATTAATGTTTTCTTTATAAGAGCTGCTATGGCCATGGTATCACTTCACAGCAATAAAAACCCATTTAAGACAGGGCTTCCTTCTTGGAAAGACTAATCGCCCTACCCACAGCAATTATTAATTAACAACAGTTATTGAGGACTATGGGGCTGAACATGGAATTGAAAATAACAATGCTAATACTGACAGGAAACACTTTCAAAGATGTTGTAGCTTTTCTTACATTTTCCATTAAACAGCAATTGCATCATAAACAATATTTAACTTTAATTGCTTCTTTTGAAGTCTCAAGAGATTACCATAGCTAATTATTTCTTAACTATAACACCTGGGAGATTAGCAGTAGACATAATAATAGAGCTAGTATCTTTATCAAATAAGCTCTCTCTACAGAGGCAGGAGGGGACCACATTTACCACCAACAGGTTTGTCTGCAAGTCTTAGAAAATAGTGATAATAATTTTCATGTGAGCTATGTAGAACACAGGTGTCCTTTATCACTACTTTATGAGAAATATAATTAAAGAGAAATTTTGAGCCACTTAAAGTATTTGCATCTGGACATTCAGAAACCAGATGGTCCATTTGTTAAAAGTTGTATTGAAAGTACCTTATTTGATTATATGCATATATTTGGAGAAAGATAGGCCATGAGTATTTTCAAAAATGTGTATCTCCTTATGTATGTGACATTTTTTTTAAAAAATGCACTTCAAATAAATATTTAAATTGCTGAGTCAAAATTAATAAAGTACAAATTTTGAGAAAGCAAATGTTTTCTTAAATTTTCTAAAAAATGAGACTGACAGATTCATACAGTTTTTTTTTTCACAGAAATGGAGGGAATAAATTCATACTCTAGGTGATTTACTGAAGATAAAAAGAAATGCATGAAAAAGACACTTACTTTTTTGAGCATTTATTTCTAGATGAGGGAATTTTCTTTCTTTTAATCTGTGTGTTTAGCTCACTGTAGATATTTAGAATATCTTTGAAGCCATCATTACATTCAGTGAACTAATTTTCATAGTTTATATCTTAAGAATTATATTAAATATAACAAGTAAAGATAATCTAAAAGACAATAAGAACAATTGAGAAAATGATTGTGAGAACTGGGTTTTATCGTTTTATATGTTGAAATCTTTCTGTAGTGCAAATGACCATTTGGTTGACAGTGAAAAATTTTAATAGACCTTTTTATCATTGAGTTTGATAGACTGAACTACTTAGTCAGTACAAATAACATTGCTTTTAATGTGATTGCAAGTGACATGGGTGTATTTGTAATATTACAGCATCTAGGAATATTATTATAAAGTAGTTGTTCTCAGTGATGTTTTTTATACTTCTTTGTTTCATTGAGAATTCCAGGATCATTAAAATAAATGATTTCATTTGGCTGACATTTAGAAGAAAGATCCTGAGACATTAGTAAGATTTGAACGTTGTATGTTTGACCACATTTTTATGTTATTTTCTTAATTATTTCAGTGGGCAATAATTATTTTAAATATATTTAAATCATCTAATCATTCATCACATAATAATTAATTTTGAATCTCTATTCTGTCTTGATATTTCAGCCTCTCAAACTCACAAAAAAGAATATATTTTGTTTCATCCTTAGGCATACAGACAGTTCATTAGGCATGCTTTATTTGTGAACCTGTTCTTCCTGTGTTAGTTCCAAGATCAATTTTTAGATCTCACCAGAAGAAATTATGTTTCTAACAGACATAAATCTAACTTCTGAGGTCACATTTACCCTTCTGGGCTTCTCAGATTATCCAGAACTTCGAGTTCCCCTCTTCCTGTTGTTTCTTGCAATCTACAGCTTCAGTGTGGTAGGAAACCTGGGAATGATTATGATCATCAAGATTAACCCCAAGCTGCACACCCCCATGTACTTCTTCCTCAGCCACCTTTCCTTTGCAGATTTCTGCTATTCATCCATCATTGCTCCCAAAATGCTGGTGAACCTTATTGTAGAAGACAGAACCATTTCATTTTTAGGGTGCATAATGCAATTCTTTTTCTTTTGTACATTTGTTGTCACTGAACTAATTCTGTTTGCTGTGATGGCCTATGACCGTTTTGTGGCTGTTTGCAACCCTCTGCTCTACACAGTTGTCATGTCACAGAGGCTCTGTGTCCTACTAGTGCTTGGGTCATATGCATTTGGGTGTGGTATGCTCCATGACACTTACCTGTTCTGCTTTAAAATTGTATTTCCGGGGTTTCAACACAATCAACCACTTCTTCTGTGAACTCTCTTCCCTGATAGCCCTCTCTTGCTCTGATTCTCATCTCAGCCAGTTACTTCTTTTCATGGTTGCCACATTCAATGAGATAGCCACACTCCTCATCATTCTTACTTCATATTTATTCATTATTGTCACTGCCCTGAAAATGCATTCAGCTAGTGGGCACCGCAAAGTCTTCTCCACCTGTGCTTCCCATCTGACAGCCATCACCATCTTCCACGGCACCATTCTATTCCTCTACTGTGTGCCCAACTCCAAGAACTCCAGGCACACTGTCAAAGTGGCCTCTGTGTTTTACACAGTGGTGATCCCCATGCTGAACCCCCTGATCTACAGCCTGAGAAATAAGGATGTCAAAGACACAGTCAGCAAAATAATGAATGTAAGATATATTTCTCAGTAATTCAAAGCTTTAACATAGTGTTCATTGTGTTACTGAAAAATTGTTTGGTTTTTAAAAGTGTGAAATGTGTGTTAAATTTATTTTCTTTCTTTTTTTTCTTTTTTTAAAAAACAGAAATAAAGTTTTCAGTGAAATAAGCATTTTAGAACCAAAAGCTGAAGAGCTGATTATGTGCTTGGCCTGAATGTACGATATGAATTTAACTGACCTTGATTTTATTATTCGTCTTTAATGTTTAGTGTAGCTTAGTTCATAGAACAATTCTGTATAACAGATAAAAATGTGTAAGACATATATGATATATTATAGGCATGTACACCATCTTACACTGCCAAACATTTATTTTTGTGCCAAATGTGGCTGTAGAACTACATGATTTTCATTTCCAGACTGGATTTAATAAAATAAATGGTAGAAAGGAAAAGATGAATTCATCTTTACAAGACCTCCAAGGGTAGTGGTGTTGTTCAATATCACTTTGTGTTTTGTGTGTGTGTTTATCTTTAAAAAGAATGCTGCCGGGGGCTGGAGAGATGGCTCAGCGGTTAAGAGCGCCATCTGCTCTTCCAGAGGACCTGGGTTCGATTCCCAGCTCCCACATGGCAGCTGACAACTGTCTGTAGTTCCAGTTCCAGGCAAACACCAAGGCAAATAAATAAATAATAAATAAATAAAGTTTAAAAAAAAAAAGAATGCTGCCAAGTAAGCTTTTTCTTTGATAAATAATATTTTCAAAATAATAGTTGACCTTTTGCAATCAAGAGAGCAATTTAGAAATTGACCTATATAATTAAACATGTTTAGTAAACACTTACTGAAGATAATGGAATTTTAATTCTGTCACCTTCAATTTAAGGAAACTGACAGCAACAACTAGCATATGGAACTTAAATTTGTGAATTAAATTTTCATTTCTTGGTGCTTAAAATATTTACATTTCAGAAAATACTAAAAAGTTTCAAGTTTGAACATGTTCATTTCATATTTTTAATCTTATATATTTACACATTAAAACTGAAACCATTTGGAACTGGAGACAAAGCTCAATGGTTAAGAACATGTAATAGTCTTACAGAGAACCTGGTTTTGGTTCTCAGAACCCACATGGTAACTCATGACCATGTGTCTCTCCATTTCTAAGGTATCCAATACTCCCTTTCTACCACCCAAGGCACCAAAAAGGCATGTTTGCAACTACATACAAACAGCTAAACACTCATATATATATAATAAAAATAAATGAATCTTAGGTAAATTGAAAATACATAAAACTGTTAATTTGTACCACAGTTAATTTATGTCCAACATGACTCAACTAAAATAAATTGATGAGAGATTTGATGACATTTCTCATGACTATGCCTCACACTTAAATTATACTTATAGTCTATGTTTAATTTTTGTGTTAAACCTATGAATAGCTTTTGTGATTTTATAGAAGTCAATACTTCTCTATTTTAATTGTAAAAATAATTACTCTACCCATAATTGCCCTTATAGAATACTGCTGAGTCATTTGGTCATCTCAAGAAGAAATGATGGCAGACACAAGCTGTCTCACTTGGAGCAGACAAATCAAGGGGAAAAAAATGCAAAATGGTCCTAACAGATTATGGCTGCATCCTAATCCCAAGGACAAAGAAACTGTGGAACATTCTTGCCCCATAAAAGGTCACAGGCAGCTTTTCTCTCTAACAGGCACCCCTTTTGATGTGATAGTGTCCACTCTTCACAAATGAAATAAACAGTCCAGTCTTTTGAGATCAGGCTCTACTCTCTTTTCTGTCTCCAGTCTCTTCACATTGCCTCAAAAATCAAACATACTCTAGACCTATTAATCATTTCTATTAAGGATTTTGTTAAATTTTAACTCACAAAATGTATCTTGAAATGTATTCCTTAATCATATCTATTAAAATGTCATTTTATTGGTTTTTTAAAAAATTAGTAAAAATATTGAGTAATGGATATTTATAATTGAAAAATTACTTACGATTCAGCAATAGATATTTTTGATCATTTTTTAATAATTATTTTTATTTAAAAGTTTTTCTTGGGGGCTGGAGAGATTAAGAGTTTGGGCTCAGATGTTAAGAGCACTGACTGTTCTTCCGGAGGTCCTAAGTTTGATTCCTAGCAACCACATGGTGCCTCACCAACATCTATAATGACATCTGGTAACCTCTTCTATATATTGTATATGTAATAAATAAATATAAAAAAAATTTTCTTATATACCAACTGTAAGGATTTCCAAAGCTTGCATTCACCTGGAATGTAACTGTCAATCATCCCTCTGGGTGTGGCGATGCAAACATGGGCCCGCCCACCCTTTTAATGAAAGGGCTCACACAAGTCCCAGCCCCTCTCTTTTCTCTCTCTGTTCCCTTCTGCCCCTATCTCTGCTCCCTGCTGTAATAAACTCTAGTGTAGTACTTCCGGTGTTGAGATTCCATTCACACGCCACGTGCAAAAAACTAACACCAACCACTGTACCCTCTCCCTCTTCGCTTCCCAGTCATCTTCAGATTCCCCACACTCTAGACTCCCATCCACTATACAGAGTGGGTAGGGAGTATCAAGGGAAGTCAATGCAGTCTGGCATATCACATTGAGGAAAGATAAAGCACCCCCATATCAAGGCTGAACAAGGTATCCCTCTATAGGTCAACAGCTCACAAAAGCCAGGTTGTCATTAGAAATAAATTTTGACCACACTACCCTAGGCCCCACAAACTGTACCTGCCACACAACTGCCACCACATTCAGAGGGCCTAGTAAGTCCTATGAATGTTTCTCATCTTTTAGTATATAGTCAGTAAACTTTCAATAGATCAAGTCAACTGTTTCTGCAGTCTCCTCATCATAATCTTGGCTGCTTTGCTCATATAATCTCTCTTCCTCTTCAGTTGGACTAGGAGCTCAACCCAGAGCTTTGCTGTGGATTTCTGTATCTGGTTTCCTAAGTTGCTGGTCGCCAGTTGGGTGTTGACAATTAGAGTAGTCATCAATTTGATTACAGGGGAGGTCCAGTCAGTTCAGGCACTCTCTCCACTTATGCTTGAGTCTTAGCTGGAGTCTTAGTTGTGGATTCTTGGGTATTTCCTCAGTCTGGTTTCTCCCTATCCTAAAATGGTTCTCTCTGGCAAGATATCTAGTGTGTTGTTTTTCTTTGTCTCTCCCCAAACTCAACCATCCCATTCCTTCATGCTCTCTTCCCACATCCCCACACACCCTCCTCCCCATGGTCCCAATTTACTCAGGAGATCTTATCTATTTCCCCTTTCCTTTGGGATTCATGAATGTCTCTCTAAGGTTTTCCTTGTTACCTAGATGCTCAAGGATTATTGATTATAGCCTGGTTAGTCATTTTTTTACATCCACTTATGAGAAAGTATATACTTTATTTGTCTTTCTGAGTCTCACTCACAGTGAGAAATCGGGATATATTTTTTAGTTCCATCCATTTGCCTGCAAATTTCAGGATGTGATTTTTTTTTTAATTGCTGAATAGTACTCTGTAGGGAGTCATTGTGACTGTGCCTTAAGATGACACTGACCTCTATTCCCTCACCCCTCGTGGGAAAGTGCTTTCCTAGACATAAACAATTCCTCTCTTTCTATAAGCAATTTCTCTATTTTGGCTTGGCCTTGAGTTGTGGCTTGCTATCGTGAACATGGACCTATGAGCAGTACCTATGTGGCATATTTTGGTTTTGAAGCCCTGAGAGCTTTTAAGCTATTGAGCAGGTCCCCCCGGGGTAGAGGGTAGGAGGTAGAGGGAGAGTAGAACAGTAGAATTAGTAGAATTAGAAAATAAAGAAGAAGCTTCTGAAAAAATGCCCAAATAAACTGTGGAAGGAAGAAGCCTGAGTGTTGTGCTTTCTTTCCTGGCAAAGTTGTGCACGACAAGTTGGTGCCGAAACCCGGGAGAATCAACATCACGTATCACGCAGGCTTCAGAACCTTTTTACAGTCAGGGGGTCGACCGACAGTCCCAGGTAATATTGGGATCCGCTGGGAAAGCGGGGAAAAGCAGTCCCGGATACAGGGACCCGCTGTGAAGCGGCATTGAAAAACAAAAGATAAAAAAAACAAAAACAAAAACAAAAACAAAAACAAAAAGAGACCGCGGTAAAGCGGTGAAAAAGAGAAAAAGGAGAAACAAGAAACAGAGAAACAAGAAACAGAGAAACAAGACAAAAGTAAAGATACCTGGAAAAAATAGAATCAGTTGCTCCTATCTTTAATTAGGGAGGAGCAGGGGGCAGCCACTGACCAGTGAGCTGAACACCGAGCCTCCACGGACGCGTGGAGTCAAAGGGAAACAAAACTAGGGTTGTAATTTCTAAGGGATATCTGAGGATGGGTCAGTCCTCCTCACATCCAATTTTCTTGGCTCTTCAAGAGCTACTGTTTTCAAAGGGTTTAAATGTAAAGAAAAGCATTCTGGAAAAATTTCTGGAAGAATGTGGTGCAATTGCACCGTGGTTTGCTGTTTTCTGGCAGGCTTACAGTCCGCTCATGGGATAAGCTAGGGAGAGATCTGGATTTTGCCAGGGAGCAAGGGACACTGAGAGCAGGAGTCAGGCCAGTCTGGGCACTGATTCGCAGCTGTTTGGAAGATGAGAGGTGCAGTGAAGCAATTGACAGTGGGCAGGCAGTCCTGGAGCAGTTGCAGGAGGAAAGATCAGAGCAAGCTGCTAGCGAGCCAGGCTCCCAGAAGGAGACGGGCTTGTATCCCGATCTCACAGACTTGGAAACCTCCAACTCAGAGTCTGGATCTGAGGAAGCTGCAGATGAGTCGCAGGCGCTTTTGAGAGCTGTTAGGAGAGTTAAGATCAAGGACAGCAGGAAAGATAGAGAGAAGGAAAGGGCCTCAGGCGGCAGAGTATGCAGCCCCTTTCCAGCGAGAGGGGAGTGCTGCTTGCCTCCATTGAGCAAGCCCGTAACTCTGCCCACATACTCAGATGGTGGCGGATCCAGCAGCTGTGGTCGCTCCTTTGCCCCGGGAGTGTGGAAGGCTGTTAGAGCAGAGCTGCCTCTTGCCTGTCCAGTGTTCCAGGATGCTCAAGGCAATTGCTATGAGGACCCTCTAGATTTTAAGGTGATTAAATCTCTGGCATAATCAGTTAGAACGTATGGCATTACTGCCTTGTTCACTTTGGCTCAGGTAGAGGCTTTGGGCAGGCACTGTATGATGCCAAGCGATTGGAGCTGGCTCGCTCATGCTTGTTTGACCCCAGGACAATATTTAGACTGGAAGGCTTTCTTAGTGGAGTTTGCAGGCAAAGAAGCTGCAGCCAACCAAGTGGCAGGAAATGCTGCCTGGGACAGAGACATGCTGCTCAGACTGGGACGTTTTGCCAATCAGCAGACAGGGTATCCAATCCAAGTTTATGAGCAAATTAATAAAATTGGCATTAAGGCATGGAAAGCATTACCTAATAAAGGAGAGGTCAGAGGCAACCTTACTAAGATTCTGCAGGGTCCTACCGAGCCATTCTCAGATTTCGTAGCTCGGATGGTTGAAGCAGCTGGCAGGATTTTTGGGGACCCTGATAGTGCTATGCCATTGATCAAGCAGTTAGTGTATGAGCAGTGTACCAAAGAGTGTCGAGCTGCCATTACCCCGTACAAACTCAGGGGACTAGAAGTCTGGATGAAGGTGTGTCAGGAGCTAGGGGGGCCACTGACCAATGCTGGTCTAGCAGCTGCAATCATCCAGTTTGCTCAGAATAGAAGAAGAATGCAGGGCAATGGCAACGCCTGCTTCCAGTGTGGTAAGATGGGGCATTTGAGGCGAGATTGCCCAGAACAAAGAAGGAGAGCAGGGCCAGCAGGACCATGTCCATTGCCACCTGGGATGTGTCCAAGGTGCCAGAGAGGAAGGCACTGGGCTAATGAGTGTTATTCTATGAAAGACATCAGAGGGCAGCCTTTAACTTCAGAACAGATGGTGGCCCGGCCAAAAAAGGGGCTGAGGGGCCCCCGCACCCAGGGTCCACGAATATATGGGACAATAGAAGAGCAGAGCACAGACCAGAATCAGGAGAAATGGCTGACATTTCGGCATCCCAAGGACCGAGGCGAGCCACTAAGGGCTCGGCAGGACTAGACCTCCGTGCCACCATCAGACTCGTTTTAACACCTCAGATGGGAGTGCAGGTGGTGGACTCAGACTTCAAAGGACCTTTAGAACCAGGCACTGTGGGTCTGCTAATAGGGAGATCATCCACTGCCCTGAGGGGTCTACAAGTTCATCCAGGAGTTGTTGATCCAGACTATACTGGGACAGTTAAGATCATGGTAGAGTCTCCAAAAGGAATTACAGCCATCTCCCCAGGTGACAGAATTGCTCAGTTGTTGCTTCTGCCTAGTCTTCATGACCAATTTGCTTCTGCACCGGTTGAGAGAGGGGAGAAAGGTTTTGGATCCATAGGCACTGATTTGACCTTTTTATCTCTTGAACTGGACCAAAGACCAGTCTTAGAACTTACTATAGACAATAAAAAGATTTTAGGATCGCTTGACACAGGAGCAGACAAGAGCATTATTGCTAAGAAAGACTGGCCATCAGGATGGCCAACACAGGTCTCTGCTCAGACCCTACAGGGGCTGGGCTATGCACAAGCCCCACACATGAGTGCAAGACAATTAAGCTGGTCAGACAAAGAAGGGCACTCAGGGATGATTCAACCTCATGTACTGGAACTGCCTGTTTCTTTATGGGGCCGAGATCTATTAAAGGACATGGGGTTTACATTAACCAATGAGTACTCTCCAGCCTCGTCTCATATGATGAAGGAGATGGGGTATCATCCCAATTATGGTCTCGGAAAGTATTTGCAGGGTAGGAGAGAACCAGTACCTGCTCAACCTAGGAAGCCCAGAGAAGGACTGGGTTTTTCCTAGGGGCCACTGGGGATGGAACTCCCATCACTTGGAAGATTAAGGAACCTGTATGGGTCCCTCAGTGGCCCCTTACTTTGGAAAAATTACAAGCAGTTAAAGAGTTAGTTCAAGAACAATTAAGCTTGGGACATATTAAACCATCAGTATCTCCATGGAACACACCAATTTTTGTTATTAAGAAAAAATCTGGAAAATGGCATTTGCTACATGATTTGAGAACTATTAATAATCAGATGCAAATTATGGGCCCCGTACAACGGGGTCTCCCATTATTAACTGCTCTGCCATCACAATGGCATATTATAGCTGTAGATATAAAAGATTGTTTCTTTTCTATTCCCTTGCATAGTTCAGATACTGAGAGATTCGCTTTCACTGTTCCTTCTCATAATCATGAGGAACCTGATCTAAGATATGAATGGATCGTGCTGCCTCAAGGAATGGCCAATAGCCCTACTATGTGTCAGTTGTTTGTGGGACGAGCCTTAGAGCCTGTCCTGAAAGCTTTTCCTATGATTAGATGTTTGCATTACATGGATGATGTTCTTTTGGCAGGAAAAGGAGAGGAGGAAACAAAAGAGGCATATGCTTTGCTAATTAAAAGCTTGGAGGCACAAGGTTTGGTTATTGCCCCTGAAAAGGTGCAGATGAGTTCCATAGTAGAATATTTAGGAGCAAGAATTATGCCAACAGATGTTAAGCCTCAAAAGGTGGAGATTAGGAAGGATGGGTTGAAAACTTTAAATGATTATCAGAAGCTGCTGGGAGATATTAATTGGATCAGAGGTTTTCTTAAGATTGCCAATTATGAGTTAAAGCCTTTATATGAGATTTTGAGAGGAGAGTCTGCCTTGGACTCCCCTCGAGTGATGACCTTGGAAGCCAGAAAAGCTTTGCAATTAGTTGAACAAAGAATACAGGAAGCTTGCTTGAATAGAGTTGAAGAAGGGAAAGAATTTGCCTTATGTATTTTGCCTACCTTTAGGCAACCCACAGGGGTGTTGTGGCAAAAGGGACCTCTGCTGTGGGTGCATCCAAGACTATCACCAAGCAAAAACATTGAACACTATCCTACTGCTGTTGCTGAGTTAGCTCAAGCTGGTCTCCAGCAAACCATGCAATATTTTGGATGATTGCCAGATGTGCTCATTATACCATTCACAGCAGCGCAAGTTAACAATCTCTGTGCCACTATTGATGAGTGGGCAATTCTGCGCTGTACTTTTGCTGGGAAGATAGATAATCACTATCCTCAGCACTCTCTCATGACATTTTTTAAAGAACATCCTGTTATTTTTCCTAAGGTTATTGCTGCTGATCCAGTGATAGGAGCTGTCAATATCTTTACCTATGGCTCCAAAACAGGGGTAGGCGCCTATATGGTGCAGGGACAGCAGTCAGTGCAATGTCAGTTTACCCCTGGTGCTCCTCAAATAGTAGAGCTCCAAATTGTGTGTGAAGTGTTTAAAACCTGCCACTTTGCCTTTAATTTAATCTCTGATTCAGTTTATGTTGTTAATGCCTTAAAGATACTTGAAGTGGCGGGGCCAATAAAACCATCCAGCAAAGTTGCGGCTCTGTTTGGCCTGTTAAAAGATTTGATCCAGCACAGGACAGAGAGATTTTATCCTCAACACATTCGTGCACAAACTGGACTTCCTGGTCCCCTCAGTAAAGGCAATGCAGAGGTGGACCTATGTACTAGACAGACTTGGATATTCCTTGCCACATCTGCACTTAAAGCTCAGGAATTTCATCAATTGTATCATGTGAATGCTAAGACTTTACAGCAAAAATTTCAGGTATCCAGAGTTGAGGCGCATCAAATAGTCTTAGGATGCCCTCAAAGCGTGGTGTTCCATCATTCACCTACCTTGGGTGTCAACCCTAGGGGGATAGCACCACTGAAGATATGGCAGATGGATGTTACCCATATTTCTGAATTTGGCTCACTAAAGTATGTACATGTTTCTGTTGATACTTGCTCTGGCATTTTGCATGCCACTGCCATGACAGGAGAGAAAGGACGCAATGTCATTGCACACTGTCAAGAGGCCTGGGCTGCATGGGGCAAGCCCCTGCAGCTTAAGACTGATAATGGGCCTGCTTATACTGGAGCACAATTTACTGCCTTCTGCAAACAAATGGATGTGCAAGTGATGCACGGATTGCCGTATAACCCACAAGGGCAAGGCATAGTGGAGCGTGCTCATCGCATACTAAAAGAATGCTTACAAAAACAAACAGGGGGAATTGGCCATGGACGTTCCCCAAAAGAAAGGCTATCTTTAGCTCTGTTTACACTTAATTTTTTGAATCTGGATGTTGATGGCCATTCTGCAGCAGACAGACATCTGATTCCTGGAACCACTCATAGAGGCATGGTGAAATGGAAAGATATTCTCACGGGCCAATGGTTTGGTCCAGATCCAGTGCTTACATGGGCAAGAGGTTCTGTTTGTGTTTTTACCCAGGACCAGCAAGATCCTGTGTGGTTGCCAGAGAGGCTGACCAGAAAAGTCCAAAGCAAAGAAGATGAGGTCAACAACAGTGCACAAGTTGCTGATACTGACCCTGTTGATGCTCCTGCAATGCCAACCAGGGAGGATGGAGCTGAGATCGGAGATACTGTCAGTTTTCCCAAAACCTCTTCCCATACGTCATGATGCCCAACTTTTCCCACGACTGTTTACTACTGATGAGTTCCTTGAGTTACCCTATGTTCCTTATGATCCTGAGATAGCTAGTTTAGGAGAAGATAGAAATTTTACTTTGAAGCACTTCTTGTGCTTTCAGATTGTTTCTGATTGCTCACAGCTTTCGACATGCATTTTACTCTATAATCAGACTGCAGGATGGTTTGACTTACCTGATAATGGGGTTTGTCACTCCATTGATGCCACCTGGATATCAGGATGGTGGCCAGCTAAATTAGGTAATGGGTCCATGGCACCTCCTCGTCAGCTCAAGCGGGCTCCCCATTGTAGGGGAATGAAGGGGGGACAAATGTGGCCTTGGACCGGTTGTCAGTCTCGTACAGTGAATTGGGCAGATAAGGAACATTATTTTACCTTTTCCCCTGGAATTAGTACTCTATTTAATCGAAGCTTTGTAGGCAATAACTTTATCAATCAGGATCCTAGACAGGAATATGTTTCCAATCCCTTTGATAATTGGCTACTGTGTGGCATTAATGGAAGCTGCATGAACTTGGAGCCCATGGCTATGCTAGGTGGAGGTATGCATGGTATTAGTCACTTTACTTGGAGCAGCTCTCAACCTTGGGGAAGTTTTTCAAACAAGGCTATGATAAATAGCAATTCTAACACTCATACTCCTTGTGTGAATGAGGGTGTGACACCACAGAAGAATGTCTCTTATGCACCTACACCTGTCTGTGTCTATCCTCCTTTCTTATTTGTTGTCAGCAAAAGCATTCCATCCTATTGTACCAATGAGACCTGCTATTATGCTCAATGCTGGAATGCCACCGAGTATAAATTTGCTATTGTTACATGCATGCCATGCTAGGTAACAGTTCCAGTGCAAAGTCCCAATGCCATGAGTATATTTAGAGTCAAAATAGATTTTGGCATTACTGCAGCTATTGTTACAGCTATTTCCTTGGCTGCTGTTGCGGCCACTATGGCTGCCATTGCTATGAGTCATACTGTACAAACGGCTCAGACACTCAACAACCTGTCTGCCGGTGTGGTTCATGCCCTGGATGTGCAAAGAAGTGCTTCAACTCAACTTAAAGGTGGCTTGATGCTAGTTAATCAGAGAATTGACCTTGTATAAGAGGAGGTTGATATTCTCTGGCAGACGGCCCAATTGGGCTGTGAGTGGAGGTCTCAAGCCTTGTGTGTGACCTCTGTCCAATATAGAAATTTCTCACAAGCTGCCAATTTATCTAAAAAGTTGTCTAGTTATTTTATAGGAAACTGGTCTGGAGATTTCCAGGCAACCATGGAGAAACTGTGAGTCATGATAGCAGCTGTTAATGCGACTCACATTGACCCTGGGGTTGCTGAAGGACTAGCAGCATGGATGTCCACCGCCCTCAACCATCTGAAGGAGTGGGCGGGAATGGGCACTCTAGCTGGCTTGATGGTGCTGATATTCCTAATTTGCCTGTGGTGTATCTGCAAGATGAGGTTCACTCAGCGTAGGAGCATGGCCCTAATAGTCCAAGCCTTTACTGCTTTGGAGGAAAGCCAGTTGCCTAAAGTGTGGCTTGCTGCATTGAAGGATTGATTTTTCTAGGCACGGGATGTGAGGCTAAGCACTGCACATGATACTGTCCACATGGGCTTCATGAAGAGCATGCCTGATTGCATACAGGTTGACACTCACAGTCCTGTCCCCATAGAAAAGGGTGTCGGACAGGTCCGGTCCCATCTGGGTGGATGACATTCGGATAAGGAACGGTACGAGTCCCTCTTGCACATTTTGGGGATCAGGCCTCTGTTCTTTCCTGTTGCTTTGTATAAGAAAACAGGGGGAACTGTAGGGAGCTGAGTCATCGTGACTGTGCCTTAAGACGGCACTGGCCTCTATTCCCTCACCCCTCGTGGGAAAGTGCTTTCCTAGACATAAACAATTCCTCTCTTTCTATAAGCAATTTCTCTGTTTTGGCTTGGCCTTGAGTTGTGGCTTGCTATCGCGAACATGGACCTATGAGCAGTACCTACGTGGCATATTTTGATTTTGAAGCCCTGAGAGCTTTTAAGCTATTGAGCGGAGTCCCCCCCCCCCCCGGGGTAGAGGGTAGGAGGTAGAGGGAGAGTAGAACAGTAGAATTAGTAGAATTAGAAAATAAAGAAGAAGCTTCTGAAAAAATGCCCGAATAAACTGTGGAAGGAAGAAGCCTGAGTGTTGTGCTTTCTTTGCTGGCAAAGTTGTGCACGACAGTACTCCATTATGCAAATGTACCACATTTTTTGCTATCTATTCTTCAGTTGAAGGGCATCTAAGGTTTTGCCAGATTCTGGATTTTACAAATTATGCTGCTTGTATAAACATAGCTGTGCAGTGTTCTTAGCATATGAATGTACATCCTTTGTGTACATGCTCAAGAGTAGTATTGCTGGGTCAAGAGGTAGATTGATACCTAGTTTTCTGAGAAACCACCATAGTGATTTCCAAAGTGGCTGTACAAGTTTACATTTCCCCCAGCAATGGAGGAGTATTCCAATTGCTTCACATCTCCTCCAACATAGAATGTCTTAGCCATTCTGACAGGCAAAAAATGTTATCTCAGAGATGTTTTAATTTGCAGTTTCCTAATGATTAAGGATGTTGAGCAATTCTTTAAGTGTCTTTCTACTATTTGAAATTCTTTTTTTGAGATAGCTCATAATTAATTTTCATTTGGTTTTTGCTGTTTTGTTTTGCTTTTTTTGATCTTGTGTTCTTTGAGTTCTCTATATATTTTAGAGATCAGCCCTTGATCAGATGTAAGTTTTGTGAAAATCTTTTTATTTTTTATTTTTTTATTTTGTAGGCTGTCGTTTTGTCTAATTGACTATGTCATTTGACTTACAGAAGCTTCTTAGTTAAAAGAGGTTCCATTTATTAATTGTTGCTCTCAGTGTCTATGTTACTGATGTTTTATTTAGGAAATGGTTTCCTGTGTCAATATATTCAAAGCTATTTTCCACTTTCTTTCCTATTAGGTTCAGTGTAACTGGATTTTTGTTGAAGTTGTTGATCTACTTGGACTTGAGTTTTGTGGGAGGTGAGAGATATAGAACTATTTGCACTATTCTACAGGTCACCATCTAGTTATGGCAGCACCATTTGTTGAAGATGTTTTGTTTTTTGCATGTATATTTTGATCACTTTAAAATGAGTTTGTAAAACTTTGTGTGTTACTGGTGGGGGGAGGGGGGCTCCCTTAGTAACTCTGACACAGAGTAGGCCTTAGTTTGCTTTCATTGTAATGGGACAGAGCTGAGTCAGCAATTCTCATGAAAATCACACTTGAGGGCAATCAATCAACACGCATCTACACTCTTTTTTCCAGGCTCAGCTGGCAACCCTACTCACCTGCTAGTGGCTAATATCTAAGGATAACTTTCTTTTCCTTGCTGATGGTAAGTTCCTAACCATTGGAGGATCCCACCAAACAGATTAATTTTTTCTTCACAAATCAGCCTCAGATTAATCCTGCCTCCCTGGAATTCCACTAACTCAGCCTAAAAGGAAATGCAGCCTCCCTTTGGTGAAGATACTTGCCAAGACATCATGTTGGAAACAATAAACTTTTCTTGCTTGTTGCATACATGACTGTTGGCTCTTTGGGGGGATTTTCTCAGCTCCTACATGTTTTATTTTAATTTAAAGTTAACAATCAGCACACAAAGAGTTTTTAATACAAAATTTCAAAACTGCAAATAAGTAAAATTAAATATTTATATTTCTAACATATAAAGCTGTCAGATGTAATGATTACCAAAATTCTTTTAATATAATAAAAATTTGGGAATAGGAAGTTAAAATAAAAACCTCATGAATCCAAGAAAATCTAGTCAATTGACTGATCCTCTTTCCATATTTTTATTGAATTCCCAGCCTGGAAATTCCCCAGAAGTCTTCCCTTCTCTCTTCCTGTCCTCTCTAGCTGACCTCCTAAGTCCTCCAACTTTATGTCTAATAATGGACAACCAGTCCCTGACTGCCCTTTGATTCAAGGTTGCTTTGTTGGCTCAATGGCTATAGGACAATTTGCCTGCAATACACTTACATGCCTAACAGGAAATGTAATGTTTATAAATTGAGTGATTAACTTTATCGTTGGAAATAATTCAAGAGGATAGCTCTCAAAAATTATAAAATAGATGACAGACAGACAGTCAGACATACAGTCAGACAGAGTAAAAACAAAGAGAAAGAGAATGGATGAAGAAAATAATATAGAAGTAATCAATCAGCCATTCTGCAATATATGGAAAAAATATAGCTAAGAGATCTAAGAGTACATCAAGATTTTATGCATACATGGGGAAATCATAAGAGTGGTATAAATCTGAGCTGTTGATAATTGAGTTTGATGGGGCGCACAGTGTAAAATCACCAAACAATAAATATATAAATAAAATAAAAATTAAAAAATTAAAAAAAGATTTTATGTATACAAATATAGAAACATAAAACCCAAATTACCTCAGATAAAACTAAAGGCCTCAGGGTTGTTATACTGAAATTCATATATATATATAAATATATGTTTGTATGTGTGCATTTATATAAGCAATTTTGTTTCAAAAGGAGCATAGCTCTTAGAAATGTAACAAGCAGAGCAAAGCTTGAATATAAAATTACTAGCATAGCTATAAAGGTCTATTAATTGAAAAGTCTTCTTGATCAAGAAAAGAGAATCTTTGGATTTAAAAAAAGAATGGTTGGAGACCTGACATATTGCCTAACCAAAGTTGCATTTTCTGGGAAGGTAGGCTAACCATAAACCATATTAAAGCAATATAAGGGATAATTATTCCTTTAATGAGATACTGTATTTTTTTCCATATTCCCCATCTCCAAGCAAAGCATGTCCATAAAAATCCATCATGAAGCTGAAGAATAAAGGAAAAGCGTAAATTCTCTTAGGATTGATGGAGAAAAAAGTTTATTGTAGGTAATAGGGGGAGCATCAACAGAGGCAAAAACATCTGAGACAGTACACAGTGGTCATGACACTGAGTCAGAGTTGGGAAGAGAAGAGAGAGAGAAGAGTGCAGCAGCCAAGGGGGCAAAAGTTCAAAAAGGGCAAATAGCCAAACTGGCTGGATTATATAGGGAGGAGCCTCCTGGGAGAAGGGCAGACCAGCCCAGGGTTAAAGAGTTCAGGGTAGTGTGTGGAGTATTTCAGCTAAAACCTATTTAGGGTAGAAACTGAGAGATAATAAAAGAACCTGGTGGCCAGGGGCACTTTGATATACTAAACAGGCACATCAACCATTTGTTCCAGGTTTCCAACTTAACAAGGTTACTTTGTGTTTGCCACCTTTAAGGTCTGAGTCCCAAATAAGAAATTGTACTTCTTCTTTCTCTTTTTTTCTGTCTTTTTCATTCTGATGCTGGTCTAAACCTAACTTTTTTTATTTTTATTTTTTTGATTCTTTAGGTTTTACTTTTCTTTAAAGATTTATAAAGCTATAAAGATACAAAAAACTTACAAAACACCAAATAGATTTGACCCTCACAAAAAGTCTGCTCAGTACATTATAATCATGCCACAAAACATACAGAACAAAGAAAAAACTTTAAGAACTGCAAAAAGAAGGGGCCAACTTACCTATGAAGGCAGACTCATCAGAGTAACTCCTGACTGTTCAATAGAAACAATGAAAGCAAGAAGGTCTTAGTCAGAAGGTATGCAGATGCTAAAAGAACATGGCTGTAAACTTAGGCTACTATGCCAAGCAAAACTATAAGTCATCATAGATAGAGTAAACAAGATATTCCATGACAAAGTCAGGCTGAAACAATATCTTTCAGAAAGCATTACAGAAAACTCCCAACTGAGGACCACAGATACACCCAGGAAACCACAAACAATCAATAATCCCACAGAAGAAAAGCCCAAAGAAAGAAAATACATACAAGCCACCACCAAAAATAACAGAAAATATCAATCAGTGGTCACTAACATTCCTTAATATCAATGGACTCAATTCACCTATAAAAAGACACACACTAACAAGATGAATACAAAAACAGAATACTTTTTTCTGTTGCATAAAGGAAACACACCTCAACCTTAAAGAGAGACTCAGGCTCAGAGTAAAGGGTTGGCAAAAGATTAGAAAATGCCCCCCCCAACAAAAAAAAACCTGGTGTTTCCATTCTAATATGTAACAACGTAGACTTCAAACTAAAAATCAATTAAAAGAAACCAAGAGACTTCGCTCAGGAGGATATTCTCCAAATCCATCCATTTGCCTGTGAATTTTAGGATATCATTTTTTCTTATTGCTGCGTAGTATTCCATTGTGTAGATGTACCACAGTTTGTTACATCTGAACACATCTCTCAGGATTATTTTTTTCCTGACAAAGCTTTACATGACTTCAATAATTTTATGAGCATAAAACCCAGACAAAATAACCTCATGAATTTGGGAATATGTCCAAAGTACTAAGGTGCCCAGCTCTTTTAAAATATGAATATTATCATTGAATTTTATGAAATAGCCATAAACAAGTGCTTTCAATAGCAAGAACAAAGTTTAAACTGTTTTTGGGAGAATAAAAGCATAGCAAATAAAATGTTAGTGTACTGTTTGAAAGAGTAAATGTGAATTAAAATAAAATTGATTAAAACCAAAAAAAAAAAAAAAAAAAGAAACCAAGATGGATATTACTTATTCATCTCAGGAAAAATTGGTAAAGAGGATATTTCAATTTGAATATTTATGTCCCTAATATGAGGGAACCTATCTATGTAAAAGAAACACAACTAAAGCTCAAATCCCATATCAGTTCTCAAACCCAAATAATAGGAGACTTCAATACCCCACTTTTACCCTTGGATATGTCAACCAGACAGAAACTCAACAGAGAAAGAAAGAGTCTAACAGAGGTTATGATGCAAATGGATTTAATAGATATTTACAGACGCTTCCACCCAAATGCAAAGGAATATACATATATCTCAGCACCACATGGAACTTTCTCTAAAATTGATCACATATGTGGTCATAAGGCAAATATCAATAAATAAAAAAAAATGGAAATAATCCCTTTGATCATATCAGACCACCTGGGCCTAAAGTTAGAATTCAACAACATCAAAAATCACAGAAAGCCTACTAACTCATGGTAACTAAACATCACTTACCTGAACCCCCTCTGGGTCAATCAAGAAATTAAGAAAGAAATCAAAGTCTTCCTAGAACTTAACAAAAATGAATCTACAATATATCCAAACTTGCGGGACACAATGAAAGCAGGCTTAAGAGGAAAATTCATAGCACTAGATTCCTATATGAAAAACCTAGAGAAATCCCAGACTATAGAACTAACAGCACAGCTAAGAGGCTTAGAACAATTAGAAGCAAACTCAACTAGAAGGAGTAGACAGGAGGAAATAATCAAACTTAGAAATAAAATCAATACAATATAAAAAAAAAAAACAATTCAAAGAAAGAATGAAACAAAGAGTTGGTTCTTTAAAAAAGTCAAAAATAACAAAAAGCAGAGAGAGTGTATCCAAATCAACCAAATCAGAAATAGAAAGGGGAGTCTGCAGAGTCCCAGCTCAATCTGGAGCAGGGGCAGATAATTGTTCCCAGTCACCATACCCACAGCTCCGGCTGAGGGAGTTTGCAAGACTACCCCCCCCCCCCGCCACCTCGAACTGAGCATGCCAACAACTGCAGGGGTCTCTGAAGGACAGACTCAGAACCCACCCAGAGGTGAGGAGGGGTCACCAGGCCCAAGCGCCTATATCCCAGCCTGGGAGGGAGAGTTAAGCTCCCATTGCTTCTGTTTCCCTTCCCGGACCAGTGCTGTCTGCAGAGTCCCAGCACACTCTGGAGCAGGGGTGGGTAATCGCTGCTGGTCAACATTCCCACAGCTCCTGCTGAGGGAGTTTGCACGGCTATCCACCTCCACCTCAAACTGAGCATGCCAACAAATGCAGGGGTCTCTGAAGGACAGACTCAGACCTTGACCAGAGAGGTGACAGGAGGCACACAAACTTGAGTGCCACAACTGACCAGGAGCCATCTAATCATGAACCACTGAAGCCATGGGCAAACGTCAGTGCAAAAAATTACATAATAATACAAAGGACAACATGGTAACTCCAGAAGAGAGTGGCGATCTTACAAATACAAGATCTGAACTGAGAAATGAAGAGAAAACAGAAGGAAGCAACACCAAAAATTCCTTTACAATGATCATCGAAGCTCTAAAAGAAGAAATGAAAAAAAGGCTTAAAGAAATAGAAGAAAATACAAACAAAAAATTGGAAGAGATGAACAAATCAATGAAAGAAACATGCCAGGAAATAAAAGCTGAAATAAAAGCAGAAATAGAAGCAATAAAAAAAGCACAAAATGAGGCAAAGATAGATATAGAAAACCTGAAGAAAAAAGGTGGAACCACAGATACAAGCATAACAAACAGAGTTCAAGAGATGAAAGATAGAATCTCTGAAGTGGAAGACTCAGTAGCTCAATTAGATATATCAGTCAAAGAAAATAGTAAAACTAAAAAAGCCATAACTCAAAATGTCCAGGAAATCTGGGACACCATGAAAAGACCTAATTTGAGAATAATAGGAATAGAAGAAGGAGAAGAATACCAGCTCAAAGGCACAGATAATGTTTTCAATAAAAT
>PVIH01016551.1:0-45161 GCA_004025045.1 Sigmodon hispidus
CATGGCTTCAGTGGTTCACGATTAGATGGGTCCTGGTCAGTTGTGGCACTCGGGTTTGTATGCCTCCTGTCACCTTTCTGTTCAGGGTCTGATTTTGTCTTTCAGAGACCCCTGCAGTTGTTGGTTCGCTCAGTTCGAGGTCGTGGCGGGGTTTCCCTCA
Organism: Sigmodon hispidus; assembly: GCA_004025045.1. Taxonomy (NCBI): domain Eukaryota; kingdom Metazoa; phylum Chordata; class Mammalia; order Rodentia; family Cricetidae; genus Sigmodon; species Sigmodon hispidus. The sequence goes on from PVIH01016551.1 coordinate 161, forward strand.
GCAGGAGATGTGGATGTGGTCAGGGACAGAGTTTACCTGTCCCTGCTCCAGAGAGTGCTGGGATTCTGCAGCCAGCACTGGGTCCCGGGAGCTGAACCGGAAGCAATGGGAGCTCAACTGCCCCTCCTAGGCTGGGATATAGGCGCTGAGGCCTCTTGCCCCCTCCTGACCTCTGGGCGGGGTCTGAATCTGACTTCAGAGACCCCTGTAGTTGGTTCGCTCAGTTCGAGGTCGTGGCGGGGTTTCCCTCAGCAGGAGATGTGGATGTGGTCAGGGACAGAGTTTACCTGCCCCTGCTCCAGAGAGCACTGGGATTCTGCAGCCAGCACTGGGTCCTGGGAGCTGAACCTTGCTTTATTATTATATGGCGACCTGACTTTTTTGGGGTCATATCTAATTAGTGTTCTGTAAGCCTCTTGTATCTTTACAGGCATTTCCTTCTTTAGGTTGGGAAAGTTTTCTTCTATGATATTATTGAATACATTATCTATGCCTTTGAGCTGCTATTCTTCTCCTTCTTCTTTTCCTATTATTCTCAAGTTAAGTCTTTTCATGGTGTCTCAGATTTCCTGAATATTTTGTATTATGCCTTTTTTGGTTTTAGTATTTTCTTTGACTAATATATCTATTTCAGCTATTGTGTTTTCTACTTCAGAGATTCTCTCTTCCATCTCTTAGATTCTGTTGATTATGCTTGTATCTTTTTTCTTCAGGTTTTCTATTTCCATCTTTGCCTCATTTTGTGCCTTTTTTATTGCTTCTATTTCAGTTTTTAGTTCCTGGCATGTTTCTTTCATTTTTTTGGTTTACCTTTTCTTTCAACTATTTGTTCATCTCTTCCAATTTTTTGTTTGTATTTTCTTCTATTTCTTTAAGGGAATTTTTCATATCTTCTTTTCGGGCTTCAATAATCTTCATAAAGGTATTTTTGGTGTTGTTTCCTTCTGCTTCCTCTTCATTGCTCTGTTCAGGTCTTGTAGTTTTAGAACCACTGCTTTCTTCTGGAGTTATCTTGTTGTTCTTTATATTATCATATGTATTTTTGCACTGGTATCTATCCATGGCTTTAGTGGTTCACGAGTAGATGGCTCCTGCTCAGTTGTGGCAAGAGGACTTATGTGTCTCTTGTTGCCTCTGAGCAAGGGGTCTGCTCAGTCTTTGACTCTGCTCTGGGCAGGGGTCTGAAATCAAGTCCTCAACTCCTTCCTTTTCTGCTGATGTAGTTGGAAGCAGGTTGACCATGCAAGTTTCCTTGTTCTTGTAGCAGCTGGAGGAGCCCCTCACAGCCAAAGTTTATTCCTGTCTGCTAAGGAGTGTGTGTAGACATGCACTACAGACAGAATTCGGTCCCAGAACCGAGAATGTGGATTTAAGGCATCAGTGGTAATACTCTGATGTGTTTGGATGGGGTGGGATAAAAAGAGAATCACAGAAAGTTAAGCCATTTCACATGATTGTTAGTGCTATGAAGAAAAATAGCAGAGTTCAGTGAGAGGCTTACAAGGAGAAAGGCTTAAGAAGGGTGACTAGGAAAGCTTTCTTACAGAGGGACTTGCTAAGGACTAAAAGATGCAGAAGCCACTGTGCTGGCTGCCTGATGCCTGAATGTGCAAAGTCACCAAAGATTGCACAATGGGAAACAACAATGAGCCAGAAAGTCAGACAATGGAGGGCCGAGAAATAATGGTGATGGATCAAGCATAATTCATACATGTGAAGTGGAGGAGTCTTCAATAAAGATGAGGTAGGTAAGGAGCTGAATTTACTGTGTGTTAACTACTAGATCTCGTGCTAAAAACAAAAAAAAAAAAGGCACAACATCCGAAATAGGAGCCAGTCTCCAAGACATGAAACAGAGGCTAGTGGCAAGGGAAAGGGAGAGAGATTCCCAGAATGTTTCACAGGAGCAGAGGGCTCTCTGGGATCTAACAAGCAGATTGGACAGGAGAGGAATAGGCCGTTGTTTCTTGGCGCTACAGACACTTGGATCAATATAATGAAGTTTCATTTACTTGAGAAAAGTGAAGTGAACAAAGTATAGGATTCTAGTAATAAAAAAATTATAAAGACTGAGTCACATACAAAGTCACATAAATCACAGTGTAGATAATAATGAACAATTAAGGAAACTTGAAAATCATTTTACCATGGTGATAAAATAATATTACTACTTTTCTTGAAGTAACAATAGCTATGATTTTTATTTGTAGTGATAAAAGAGGAATTATAGTATAAATAATCATGGGAGCTTGTTACAGTCCTATGTGAAGTATTTCTCATGCACATCTGCCAATAACTCTGTGATCTTTCAAACATACAGAAAAGTCATTTATAATTGATGATGACTTTATGGACCATAAATCATTGATCAGAACAAAGAAGAAACCAGGCTTTGAAGAATCCTGGCAATCTCTGGGAAATATAGCAGATAAGTAGCTTTAGAGTTGAGACCTTAACTAGGTGGCTTAACAATGCAGATGATTTGAAGTAGTTCTTTTATGTGTCTATGGTTTATGGTAATTAAAGATAATTCACAAACTCCTCTTGGCCATTTTGCATTTAAATTGGTGAAGACTCACTGTATCTGAAGGTGGCTGCAATACTTATTTCTCTGCTCTTTCACTCCATTAGTAGGAAATTCCTAACTATCTTTAAAGACCAAAGTCTATTCATCCACAAAATTTGAGGGCAATTATTATCAACTATAGATTATCATAGACACAAGGAATATAAATAATAAATATAAGAAAGTCTTTCCACTTTCTCTCCTTGTAATCTGGTGGTGCCATGTATTTCTATAGATCACTTATTCGTTGAATTTCCCAATAAAACATTAAAGACCCTAACATTTATCACCTATCTTTTACAAGTCTAAGCAAGATCATGCTCACTCTCTGTTCACATCCTTTTAATAGCTCTTTAGCTTACCCAGAGTAAAAGCCCATGTCTTTAAGGGTTTTGCTCTTTTAGAAATACCACATACAAATTCCAAGTTCCATTGCTTCCTTTCCCAGTCAATGCAAGTTATAGGAAGGAAATAATCAAAGAAAAACCACTTCAAAAGTAAGCTGCTAGCTTACTAAATCAGGCAAGAGGAAAAATCTCAATCTACTTTTAATATAACTTTACACAAAAAGACATCAAAGATATCATTCTGGATTTCTTAACTTTTTCTTCTAGTAGGAAAGATAGACAATTTTGTACATGAATAAAATTATACGATTTTGTGACTATAACTCACTTTATGGTGATAAATTAACTGAAAATTAAAATACTTTTCAAATAAACAAATATCAATAGTAATCTTTTGGTAAATTCTAATGAAACTTAAATGTTTGTTAGGGTTTGATAATTAGTCTTGTTAAAATTTTTGAGTTGTAATTTATGAATTTGAACTCTTTTATATATTACAAAGTTTCTGCCTCTAAAACAATGACAACAAAAAATGCTGTCTAAATATAGCTCTGGGTTACATGTTCATTCAGTAATACTACTTGGAAATAACAGACTCAGTGAGCTTCAGGAATCACTAAGACACAGAACGACTGAGTTTTATTTCACTGCATTACTAGCAAAATAAAGACGGAACTTCAGGGTCCTCTTATTTCTGTCTTAAGGAGACTAATTTTTGTTTTATATTGCTGGGTTATCTGTGGGAAAAAAGAAAAACAAAATTTACTACAAAATGTATATTCTGCCTGCCTTGTTGAATTGTTTCTACTAGCTTTTACTCAGTATTCTCTCCTCTATTATACATGAAAACAAATATGCTAAGTTCTTTACTATCCACACACTTATGAATGTGCATCCAATATGCCTTCTTCCTGTTTCAACAGAACTCCGAGGTATACATGCCTGAAGATGTAATGAAGAAAAGGGGAAATCTGCTCAACCTGGGGAGACCCACCAGAATTTTAAGGAAGAGCAAATATTCACAAGAGGAGAATGGAGTTCCCCAGTCACCAACAGATAACTTAATAGAGCTGCATCAAAGAGCGAAGCCTCAAGTCCTTCAGAAGTCCATTGAGATGAACTGGCCACTGGTCGCTCGACCCTTGAACAAAAGTTCAGTCCAAGACAACAAATGGAAGAAAGCAGATGTAACCCAAGAAAAACGTAGGTCCATTCTTCATGAGTTTTGCAAGAAATATGGTAGAGTAAATAATCCCCAATTCAATCTTCTTCATGTGGTATCCAGGATCTATGTAGAAGACAAGCACAAAATCCTGTACTGTGAAGTACCAAAGGCTGGATGCTCTAACTGGAAAAGGGTTCTGATGGTCCTAAATGGATTGGCTTCCTCTGTATACAATATTTCTCATGATACTGTGCACTATGGGAAGCATCTAAAAACATTAAATAGCTTTGACTTAAAAGGAATCTACACACGTTTGAATACCTATACCAAAGCTGTATTTGTTCGAGATCCTATGGAAAGATTAGTGTCAGCCTTTAGGGATAAATTCGAGCATCCCAATAGTTACTACCATCCAGTGTTTGGAAAGGCAATCATAAAGAAATACCGACCAAATGCCTATGCAGAAGCCTTAAATAATGGATCTGGAGTAACATTTAAAGAATTCGTCTACTATTTGCTGGATGCTCACCGTCCAGTGGGAATGGATATTCACTGGGAAAGAGTCAGCAAACTATGTCATCCATGTTTGATCAACTATGACTTTATAGGAAAGTTTGAAACATTAGAAGAAGATGCCAGTTACTTTCTCCAACTGATTGCTGCTCCAGAGGAGCTGAAATTTCCAAACTTTAAGGATAGGCATTCCTCTGATGAAAGAACCAATGCTCAAGTGGTACAGCGCTACTTAAAGGACCTGAGTAGAGAGCAGAGACAGCACATCTATGACTTTTACCACTTGGACTATTTGACATTTAATTACACAGTTCCACATTTGTAATTTCCATTCATTTTCTAGAGCTCTGCATTGATTTAATGATGATGGCCTCAAATCAACTACTGTAATTTTCCTACAATTCTCTGTATGGAAGAAATTTAACTAAGTGAAGTTGTCTTGATTGAATGAAGTTTTTTTTTAACCAAAGCGTATGACAGCAATTGGCACAAAGTTATTGGAAAATCATATCAAGGAGACATGTAAACAACTTGATGTACTTTTAAATGTTGGGAAAAGAACTGTTTTGGCATTATGGCTTTTATTGTGGAAGCAATAACCTAGCCAGCTGTTACATTAACCAAGAAAGCCTTTTGCATGTAAAATAAGGAGATCAAAAATGGAGAAAATTAGGTATCCAAATCGCGGCATCTATCATCTAACATGCTTGCATCTATTTTTAGCAGTCTGTGGCACATGCATCGAATGATGGGGTGGTGTCCTTACACCCTGAATCTTCTTATCTATTGTGCTGATGAATCCACTGTGGAATGTTTGGGCATAGACATTTTCCTATTGATCTGGAGGCGTTCTGTGGTTTACAATATGCGAAGAGAGCAGAACAGCAGATGAAACTGTGCCTTTAAAAACCTACCCGTAAAAATGCACAACATGCTATGATTAAAACAACAAAAGTCATCTTTCTCTTCCAGGAAAAACTTCAGGGAATTGATTTTCTTTTTTGGGGGGCAGGGGAATCCCTTCATAAAGAGACAAATAAGCACAGCCAAGCAGCTCCTCATTGCTAAACATCAGCAGATAGAAATGTGTTCTCAATTCTTCTTTAATTGGAAAGGGGGCAATTGTTTCAGGATGGAATAGTCATCAAAACCAAGGATTGCTGCTCTGAATATAGAGCTCTAACAATAACAGAGTTTTATAAGAATATTACTTGAATCAAAGCACCATGTGCAGAGGTTTCTATGTGGAATACACTCTAAGAATAGCTTTTGTTTGCAGTCTAATTATTCAGCTTGGGAATAACTTTTAAGAACTAATATACCACTTCAAAGACAGGTTATGTTCTAGAGAATAAACATAACAAGAGCCCCTAGAAATGTTTTTAATAGGCTTATGCATAAGCAAATTAAGGTATTTTCTTCTTAAGTTTAAATACTCTATACTAACAAAGTCAAATGCCATTGCATTCAAATATTAAATCAAAGTCTTTGGAAAATAGGACCATGTGTCAACCTTATGAAAAGTTGTAATGCACTTTGGAAATTTTTTTCGAGGGATCTTGAATTTAAAGACACATTCAGATGAGAAGTACATTTTAATTAGTTAACTAACCACCTTGACTTAAGACAACCACATGTCAATCAAATCCTGTGGAAATATCTTTCTTAAATATGTTTCTCTTCCTAAGCTATAGTTTTTCATCATTAAATAATCAGCTGCCTTGTAAAGAAAGCCAGGTCTTAATATTTGAATATTAATAGACCAAAATTCTTACAGTCATACGTGTCTCATTTTGATTTTCCATTTCATGGCTGAGTATTCATAAATTGCTTCACTCTGTGCACATACCCACCCTATCTCCTCCACATCTCACATGAGTGGGTGAGCTGCAGTGGGCCACATCAGCAACAATATTAAACTCTGCACACCAGCCTTTACCTACTTTCCACCCCATTTCTTTATGCCTCTAGACTATACACTTAAGCCAAGTATTCTAAAATATATAAATTAAAGTGTTGCTGTACTGGTAAAGTGGATTCCTAGTTACTTAGAGACCTTGAAATCTTGTGGAGAGAGAACAGATAAACATTACAAGGGCCTGACCGTTTATTCTCACAACACTCAAAGCTCGTTTTAGACAATACCTGCTGCAAAAGCAGCCTTCCTAAATGGAAGAAGGAACAAAGATAACAGTCAAAATATATATACTTTTTAAACCCACTTTTATGTGCTGGAAAGGAAAAATAAAAATTCTTGTATTAGCATTTCTCATACACAGGGAGTAGGGAGACATTTCTACTCTGTATTTAAATATACACAAATTTCTTAACAGTGGAGGAGGGAGAGAGAAAAATAATGCACAATGTTCTCCCCAACAGTCACTCTGTGACTATTGCTGTGAGATGATGTCACTGTGCTTGTGGTTCCACATTTTGGAGTCCGAACTACCTACCCTCCTCAGCCACAGTGTGAAATACTAAATGGAAACTTTTCAGAAATAAACAACACACAAGTTTAAAATTACGCAACATCCAAAGATAAAATTTCTCACTTCCTTTTTACTTAACTTGAAATCAGTCAGTTCTTAGCCAGTGCATCCATGTTGTTTATGCTGCCTACCCAGAGGTAGCCATTGCAGTTATCAAACTGAATTCAAGGGATTACTGTGTTTGTGTTTAAGTGCCTTTGTGTAGTAGTTTAATACTACATGACAATGCCTCTATCGAGGACCTCATTTCAACTCATTTGGGCAAGCATTTCATCATTTCACATTATTATAATAAAGGTAAGTGCATTCCAAAAACGTGTCTTAAGAGAGTGATAACACATTGCCATAAATTTTATTATAGTATATTTTATGAGAGTTTCTTTATTAGTTATTATTTAATCTCTTACTATGTGTAATTTATAATTAAACTTTATCATAAGTATGTATGCATGAGTAGGAAAACAGTAACCTATACAGATCTAGGTACTCCCTGTGCCTTCAGCCATCAATGGGGAGCGTAGAGCACGCTGCCATAGATAAGAGGGAACAGCAACACTTAGCTCTTTTCTGATTCTTTCTGCCTAAATAACTGAGGTTCATTCTTTGTCCTTTCTCAAGCAGACTCTAAAGCTGACACCAGGCACAGTTACACGTTCAACAGACCAGCTTTGACTTTTCTTTGAAAAACAACCTACTATATACCCTCTTCTTTAGATGACTTTATGTCAGAGCCAATGCAGCCAGGCAGCATCCTAGATCTGTTGTTATATTTAAAACTTTTGTGGGCCCCTCAAGTTCACATTTATATTGTCTGCTTGTGTACATAAATCTATGTGGTCGCACCACTGAGCAAACATAATTTCATGAACATAAAGGCAAAGGACCTAATCCAGACTCAGTCTTGCAAATGCCCAACTTCCATATTTTAATATTAGTGCACATAAAATGTAATTACACATCCTCTGAGGAAGCACTCAAGTGCCTACCTGCTTTAATGCTGGACAGTAGCTTGATGCACTCTTCGTTCTGCTATTCTTGTCTGAAATTCCTATAAGATAACAAGTTAGAAATGAATCTGAAACCATGGTCATTTAACTGAAAACTACCTATGCATAGGCATGATTGCCCTCGGAGACTGCCACAACCTTTAACAGGATGTAGATGTACAAAATACCCAATTTTATAACTTCCTTGTTGTGTTTGGAAATACCCATTAAGTTGGAAATGTGAGGCCACATGCTATCCTCTCTAACTTCACAGTTTGTGAAATATTCCCCAGCAATTCAAAAACTGCTCTATTGTCCTTCGTAATTATGAGGGGAAAACCTTGCATTTTGTGAGTATTTATTCTCTATCTTTTTAAATAAATTGTATTAAGCAAAGAAACACATATAAGCAGATACATATAATTTTAAATGTCAGTGTAGGTTTGATGCATATCTGGAGGAGTTATCAGAATGAGACAAATAGTCTTGGTAGTATAAGCATCTTCCTGCTGTGGCCTCTCATTCTGGCGCCTTGGGGCATCTTCAGTTCTGGGCCTCCCTGGCATGTGAAGTAGCAGAGGCCTTGCCTCCAGCCAACATCCTCAATGTGTTCTACTATTTCAGAAAACACTAATCAGTAGACTTTACCCACCTGGGAACTTTAGACCAAAGTAAACTCAGCTTAATCCTACCTTAAGGATAATTATAATTACTAACAATATCATTATCATACAGAACATGTTTCCATATTTACTATGCATCAGGCACTCTTTACAAACTTCACATATATTAAGTTTTTAATTCCTCCAGCGCATCTAGCTTCAGTGCTGGTATAATCAGCCCTCTCCTTCCCACATAGAATAAGCGAACTCGAAACCAAGTGTGCTTGGGTGAGTTGTCAGAGGAGGCATCAATAGCAATTTGTGGGGAGGGGGTCAGCCATCCCCACTAAAAAACTTATTTTTAGAATGAAATTTTACTTTTTCTTTCCTTGACATGCAGAATTAGCTAAAAGTGAAAATTACATAGTATAATCTTAAAGTCTTGAGACAGGATCTCACTACGTAATGCTGTTCATCCTGACTCATTATGTAGACCAGGCTGGCCTCAAACTCACAGAGATCAGCCTGCCTCTGCCTCCCTATTGCTGGGAATGAAGGTATACATCAGCATACCTAAAAGAGGATATTTTGGACATGGTTATGTATTTATCCAGCTAGTAATTGCATTTCAGGTCAGCTCGTCTCTTTATTACTATTGAGGTAACTGGTAGGTTCCCTGGTTTAGGAAGAAGTGAGTCTTTAGCATCTGCTGCACATTTTAAACCACACTTGCTCAAGAAATATAGTTATTTCTGAAAGAGTAGAAGAGTCTGTGGAACAAATTTAGCCTAATAAAAACAATTGACTAAGAGAGTCTTGTCAGAGCAGATGTCCTACCAGGTGTGTCAGAGCAGGTGTCCTACCAGGTGTGTCACAGCAGGTGTCCTACCAGGTGTGTCAGAGCAGGTGTCCTACCAGGTGTGTCAGAGCAGGTGTCCTACCAGGTGTGTCACAGCAGATGTCCTACCAGGTGTGTCAGAGCAGGTGTCCTACCAGGTGTGTCACAGCAGATGTCCTACCAGGTGTGTCACAGCAGGTGTCCTACCAGGTGTGTCAGAGCAGGTGTCTTACCAGGTGTGTCACAGCAGGTGTCCTACCAGGTGTGTCACAGCAGATGTCCTACCAGGTGTGTCAGAGCAGGTGTCCTACCAGGTGTGTTATACCAGATGTCCTACCAGGTGTGTCACAGCAGGTATCCTACCAGATGTATAACAAAACCGATAGCAATATATAGAAATAACATTATCAAATTGGGTGCTCACAGCATTCCCTAGCATCTAAGTGAGAAAGTTGAAGCACTGGGTTGGTTTTCCCAGTGGAGCTTTCTCTCCATGGCTGAACTGTGTCGTCTCACTCCCATTACAGGTATTTTTGCATCTCAGATGACTAAGTGATAGTAACATCTGTTGGAATGATAAACCTTCTTCCCTATTGTCAAGGTCCAGTGTTTTAAGATTGTTCACTGTTCTCTTTATTGCCTAGCATAGAATGGACAGTGGGCAGGCCATCCCCAGAGAAAGAGCCTCTGGAGGACACTATGAGCCAAACACACATGTCTGAAACTGGGGTCAACTCTACTTCCAAAGCCTGCTTCTCAGTGAACTCAAACAGCACAGGGCAACTTACAATATAGTATACATTGCATCTAAGTTATATACTTCCTCCAACAAGGCCACACCTACTCCAGCAAAGCCACACCTCCCAATAGTGCCACTTTTTGAGCCTGTGGGGCCATTTTCATTCAAACTATCACACCTTACAATACTGAAGATGGCTTGGACTCAGAGAGAATCATGATGAAACTTCCAAGGCTCCTGTGATGATTCTTTGTCTGAGTGTATCTCCAGAGTCATCAAAGCATCAGGTAAACCTAGACTCAGGAAGATTACAGAAGAGAGTTTGAGAAAAGGTTTGTGTAAATACCCACTGAACTAGAATGTGAAGGCTTCTCCCCATGAAACAGTGCCTGAAAAGAGTGGAATCAGAAGTTCAACAGACGTTGCTCAGTACTCAGAACTGCTGAGTCGCCTCTCACTGCTTCCCCAGGTCCTGCCTTTTTGTGCCTATCTACTCAAATCCATGCTATCCATCCTCTCTTCCCATTGGTAAGCCTCAGCTCAAGGTCACAGGTATTCATCATGCTCTCCTCTCTATGCAGCTATACATATGACCACTATACATTACTGTATACTAATCTCTTTAGGTCATTTTTAAATGTCATCTCTTAATAAACTATCAGATCTGTAGGAAAAGACAAAATGATTCTTGCTTCAAGTGACACACATCAGATCTTTTCTGAGTTATGCAAACATCTCCCTCAGCACACACATGGAAACTCACGATTATCTGGAACTACAGTTCCAGGAGATCCAACACACACTTTCACCCTCCTTATGAACTTCATACACAAAAAATACACATACATAAATGCAGACCTAAAAAAATCTATTTTTTTAAGTTTTAAATCTCTGTTATCATTGAAATGTATCTTACCTTTATCAAAATCAATGCAATATGTTTTTTCTAAGTGGAAGAAATGTATGTGCATTGGATTCACTCTATATTGTGTCTAACCAAACAGACATGGCCAGCCACTCTAAGCACTGCTTTCAGTGCCAAGGTGAAGGGTGTTTCTCCTAGTGTATATATTCACTTCTGGTTGCCTGGTGCTTGAAAAGCCAGTGTACTTAGAAGAACTAAGGAAAAGATTTTGGTTTTTTTGGCTCTTTAAGCAGATTCCATGAATGACTTATATTAGTCCGACTTAAAAGTGGGCCTCATTGGTTATATTATACAAGCATCAATGGTTTCAAATTTTTGACAAGAGCCAGAAGGAAAATTCTATTCATTGCAAAGAAATCTCACTCTACCTTCAGAGAACCACAAGTGCTTTAAACCCATGAGCTGGATCCAAAGAGACAGCTCAGTGAATGAAGAACTTGCCACACTCGGGTCAGGACCAAAATTCAGATCCTCAGCATCTGCATAAAAGCATGCAGGTTTGGTGGTCCACTCAGGATGGAAACAGGAGATCCCCAGGATAGACAGGCTAAACTAGCTTTGTTCAGCAACAGGCTTTTTCTCAGTAAACAGAAAATAAGTGAGCAATATCAGTGTCAATATCAGTGAGCCCAAACATGGAACACACATGCAGACTTTCAAAAGCGGGAACTCTCTAGTGACTGGCTATAACCACTCTGGACTCTATGGGAGTTGGCATGTGAGATATAAGCAACTTGCTAGTGTTTCTCTGATGGTGCTTATATGGGCAGAATCCTTAGGACCATCAGAAAGTGGATCACTTTTACTTCATCAGCAAAGGGGATGATAGAGAGAATATAGGCTATGGATAATTGAAATATGATCTTTTTGTTTGTTTGTTTGTTTTAAGTGGAAATAGCCTGGGGGCATCAGAAACGATGCGATCAGAGAGTGGTCTTCTTTTTAAAACCAAATAAATTGATTATTTGTGAATGTCCAAGATTTTCTTTGTCTACTCCCATCTTGATACTTCCCTCCAGCCCATAATATCCAAAGTTGGAGAGACATGCATACACAGACTCTGTTGCTCCAAACATGCAGATGTCCCCATGCTGGTATTGTGGCTCCTGTACTAGAAACATCATAGCAAGAAGTGGACACCTCCATCTATTTTTCACTGAGCAAAAGTGACTTTCTTCTGTCATCTCAAGCATTACTCCACTCATCTGTAACTTACCTAAAAGCGAGATGTAAATTTAGTGGTCTTTTATTCAATTGTATTTCTAGAATGATGCATTTTTATTGCTCTTGGAAGAAAAAAAAATAAAACAAACTTAAATCTGTAGAAGAGCCATTTACTGAGTAGCAGACACTAGAAAAATATCTTATGCACATATGTTCAATGGCATAAACAACATGCTTAATTCTTTATGAAAACGAGCTTTTATTCTACTCTACCAAGCATTTAATAAATGAGTGTCAGAGTCGAACTAAGTCTTTGGCGCCAAAGACCACACACAGTAGTCGACAGGCCAGATTTAGAAACAGACATATTTGGCTTGGCCTACGATGCATTTGACTTAATATTTGTTACTTGCCAACATTTTAAAACTGAAACCTTTTCATCAACAACAGATTTGTTACCTCAAATCCATTCAAAAATCATTGAGACAGACAAGGCTGGCTGAAGATTCCTCCACTCAGCCATTTACTCCACCTGCCTGCCCCCTCGACACCCTACTTTTCGATATCTGCTCACTCTTCATCCACCACACTTACAAAGGAGAAGTGGTTACTGAGTAGGGTACTGTTCAGTCTTCATGGTGTTATCCGTATTGTGTAATGCTGCTGTCTGGCTGAGCATCTGCATCCTCCCTTGGGATGGGGCCTTTCCAGACAGACTCTCAACATTTGAAGTCACTTTAGACCAACAACAGAGATGCTGGGGGAACTCCAATATATTTCTTTGGCATCTTTCTGTCTTAGGTGCTGGAAGCCCCTGAGGACAGCATTCATTGTAATTAACTTCCTCAACAGAAATGAGGTATCGTCTAGTATCCTTAGAACCTTGGGTCCTAGAGACAGGCACTGGATTCTACTGTTCCACCCCAATTGTCTTTCTCCTTCAGTTTGTGTGTGTGTGTGTGTGTGTGTGTGTGTGTTTGTGTGTGTGTGTGTGTTAGGGTTTCTATTGCTGTGAAGGGACACCATGACCATAGCAACTCTTATAAAGAAAAACATTTAATTGAGGTGGTGGCTTACAGTTTTGGAGGTTTAGTCCATTATTATCATGGCAGGAAGCATGGTGGCTGTGAATAGGGCAGCATGCAGACAGACATGGTACTGGAGAATCTTACATCTTGATCCAAAGGCAATAATAGGAAGTGAACTGTCTCACTGAACAGGGTTTGGCTATATATTAGCCCTCAAAGCCCACCTCCATGGCAATATACCTCATACAACAAGGCTATGTCTCTTAATAGTGCCACTCCCTTTGGGGGCCATTTTCTTTCAAACCACCACAGTGTGTGTGTGTGTGTGTGTGTGTGTGTGTGTTATATGCATGTTTGTGCACTTGCCTGTAAGTCCATCCAAAAATAAGAAGAGAACATCAAATCCCCAGAATTGATGTTTTAAGTCATTGTAAACTACCCAACATAAGTGTCAGGAATGGAATTCAGGCCTTCAGCAAAGGCTGTGTGTGCTTAACCTCCAGTGATCTCCCCAGCCCTGCAGACTGCTTTTCTGCAACTCATCTTCAAAAGCCTCTATTCTTTAGAGAGTTAGCTACCACCTTTCCTCTTCTCTGAAAATGATCAACTTTCCTGCTGGGTCTGAAAATTCCGCTGGTGAACTTCCTTTCCCTGAGATCTCTTGTCATTCTGCTGACTTCAGCAATTCCCAGTGACATTCCACTGTTGTTTGTTACTTTCCCTCCAACATCTCCACTTAGAGAACCAGAGAACCAAACCAAACCGGGCAAAACAAAAACAGACTTGACCTCACACAGCTGGAGACCTATACACTACATATTACCTCATTTCATTCATTTGTTTACTTGAAATATTTCCAAAGTATAAAGAAATATTCATGGAAATGTACTTGGGTGTTCGAATATCTATCAATTTAAGTTGATAATATTATTAGGTTGACGAGACTTTAGGAAAATTAAACACTAAATTTATTAACTTAAGTTTTTTAAATTTTTGTTTAAAAAAAGTTTTAATTCCCTGAATCAGGGTCATTATGACACCCAGTTGGAAATTGATTAGGTGTTTCCTAGAGCAGTTCTTACAAGTATCAAGTTCTGAAGGTGAGAGAGAGAGAGTGAGAGAGAGAGAGAGAGAGAGAGAGAGAGTATGTGTGTATGTGTATGTATGTATGTTGAGAGAGTGTTTCTATGTATGTGCTATGGTGTGGGGGTGTATGTAGTATGTGAGGGTGTGTTTGTGGTGTGGTATGTTGGGTGAGTGTCTGTGTGTGTGTGGATGTGATTATTGTTTTTAGTTCCTGGTTAATTATTAGTGATAATAAATACATGCCTTTGCATTTGTCCCTGTTTAAAAGAGTCTGTCAGCTCAGAGGCAGGTCATCAAGTCTTGGTAGAAAATCCTCAGGGTTAGTGAGCCCTTGGGGAGCAGAATGCTGGCGCCCTATGTCTGCCAAGTGGGAACTAGAGCTGAAATGATGAAGTGAGTTATGGGGACAGCAAAGGCACAGCCCAAACTTCTTGAAAGCTTTCAGAATGCAGTGGGGAAATGGAAACTTTCCCCTGTTTGAAAAAGACAAATAGGCCTTTAAGGGGTTTTGGCAACTCAACTGCACACTGAGCACGGTGAAGACAAGCTGAGTTTCTCCAATAAAAAATAGAAAGCTGTTTTCAAATTGACCTAAGATGATGGAAAATGGAAAATATTTGCTATTTGGGTTATTAGTTTGAGAGCGAGTGCCCCAGGAAATATTTTGCAATTTAACTTAAATGACAAAAAACATACTTTTTCTTGGACTTCATTAAAGGTTTGTCTCCTTTGCCTTTTGATTGAACCATCTAACCTACGCCACACTTAGTTTCCACTGACATGCAAGTATGGCCTTTTCTTGTGTTTCTGATTACAGTTCCACAACACAAACTCTCACCTGGACTGTTGAAGAGAATTGTCCTCTGAAAATAAGTCTGTGTAGGTGGATGCTGGTGGACACACATGGATGTATGTGCATGTGGGAGCCAGAGCTCCACCTTGGCTGTCATGTCTCAGAAAGCTGCCCACTTTGTGTTGTGGTTTAGTTGTTTGTTGAGACCGGGTCTCTTATTGGCTCAGGGCTCATCAGTCAGCATAGGCTAGGTGGCCAGTGAGCCTGTCATCTGCCTAAATCTGTCACTCCAGGCTGAGATTACAAGTGTGTACCATGCTAGGCTTCCCATTTGATTTAGAGAATCAAATCCAGGTACTTCTGCTTGTAAGACAAGTACTCCACTCACTGAGTTACCTCCTCAGCCCCAGCCTCAGTCTTTTTGTTTTCAATTTATCTTACTTTTAATTGTGCTATATGTGTATATCTGCCTGTGGGTATGTGAACATGAATGCCCAAGAAAAGGCAGAAAGGACATCAGATCCTTCAGAGCTGGAGTCACAGGTAGTTGTGAACTCCCCAACATGGATGTTCTCAAAGAGCAGAATGTACCCTTAGCCACTGAGCATCCCCAGCCCCTACCCCATCATCTTTAAGTATACAGTTTACTGACATTAAATACACTCCAGTTGTACACTGTCTCCTCTCTTCCTAAGAGTATTTCAGCTTCACAGTAGTGGAACAAACAGCTGAAGAAGTCAGCATACAAAAGGAGATTACTTGGTCTCAAAGTTTTAGATGTTTCCATCTGTGGCTGATGTTTGTGTTGGAGGGCCTATGACCAGGCAGTTCACCATGGTGGCAGTTCACTATAGCTGAGACATAAAAGAAAGAAGAGCTACAGTGGGAACCTCCATATCTCCTCAAGGCAAGCCTCAAATGACAAGTATTTCCTACTAAGCCACAACCCCTCAAGTTTAAATTATGTCAAATAGTGCTGAGCTGGGGATCAAATCTGGAACGTTAAGTCTTTTGAGGACTGTAAAAAACTGTCGCATCACTGTGGGTTGAATGTGAAGTGTCCTTCACAGGCTCCCATGTGGGAACACTGGTGGTGTCTCTGGGAAGGTTGGAAGTGGACACACCCTGGGGAAAACAGATCCCTGGAAGTAGGCCATGAGGGGTTATAGCCAGGCTCCACTTCCTGTCTGTTCTCTAGTTCCTGATGTAGACAGACAATGGCTAGTAACTTCATGCTCCTGCAGCCCTGCCCCCCATCCTAGTGGACTAGATTACTGTGGTCCTGACCTGTCAGTTGAAATAAACTCTGTCTCCTTTTGTCATTTCTTATGAGGATTTGGTCACAGCAATGAGAAAAGTAACTACTACAAAAGCCACTGATAGAAATCATTCATCTTCAGAAATGGAGACTTACCCATTAAACAGTTCTGCTTTCTTCTTCCAAACCTCTGGCAACCATCGTTTTTCTTTCTATGCCTAGGAACATGTCTGCTTTAAGTAGATTCTTCTGTAAGCAGAATTATATAACATCTACCCTTCTCTCTGGCCTATTTCACTTAGTTTACACTCCACAAGGTTCATCTGTGTACCTCTAATCGGAATATCTTTTCTCTCTAATTCTCTCCTTTAGTCCACTCTACACATGCTGAACACAGTCTGCAGCATCACTGAACATCCACCACAAGCATCTTGCTAAGTGTCTTATTGCCTGGCCCCCAGGCTCACAAAACTACAGTCTTTCCAGCTCAATCAACCGTACCAACTCTACCAGTGTCTCACCAACCTGAAGCAAAACACTTCTCGAACACACCTCTTTCCATTTTCATAGTCAAATGCTATTTTCATAGTGTCATTTTTTTCTTCCTTCTCGAAGGACTTTCTCATGACTCCCAAAATATGCTACTCATGTCACAGCAGTGACTTCTGTCAGGTCACTTACCCTCGCTGCCTGGGGGATCTCTGCCAGTCTACTTGTTTCAACGCCACGCTTCGGCTGCTAAGCCTAAGTCATTCTTTTCAGCCTGTATGTAAGCTGAAAGTGTATGCACGCACATGTTGGTGGGTGGATGAGTGTACCTATGCACATAGTGGAGGTCAGAAAAGAATGATGGTTCCCCTGCTCTGTCTCATATTACCATCTTATTTGCTTGAGAGAGGGTCTCTCGCTGAACCTAGAGCTAGGCTAATGGCCAGAAAGCCACAGCAATCGCCCTGTTTCTGCTCTCCCCATCCTCTAACATACTGGGCTTATACGCATTGCCATGCCCCAATTTTTATGTAGGTCATGAAACATTGAACTGAGGTCATCATATTTATGCAGAGAGTCCTCTTTCTTGCTGAGCTATCTCCTCAGATTCATATGTTAAGGACTTGGATTATTATTTCTAACTTGCTGCTTCAATGAAGATACCACTGGCTCTTTGTGTGATTTAAATGGGAAACGTGCTCTACTGGTTCAGTCCTTTAAACATCCAGAGTTAGTTGAAAAATTCTGGAACTTTTGGGATGTGGGACCTTGCTGGAGAAAGTGCTATTTTTCTGCTTCTCAGCTTCTTCCGGTAACCCAGGCTGGTCCCGATCCCGGGGAATGTTTTGTGTCCTGTCTCCCAAGTTTACTCATGTTATTTCTCCACAAGAACATACAGCAAACTTTCATTTGCCTGCCTGATAGTCCCCATCCCTCAACACAGCTGAAGAAGATAATTGTTCCCCATCTCTGCCTTGGCTCCAATTAATCGCCTTGTTCTGGGCGATTATGTTATAAGGAAGAAGGACACTATACTATGGTGGTCAAGAACCTGGCACTTTACGTCAGGAAGAACTGAGTTTGAATTTATACACTTTCAACTTTCAAATCTTGTAATTGATTTCATCTCTCAGCACTAATTTTCTTATCTCAGAAATAAAGTTAGCAATATTTACTGCATAGAATAGGTATAAAAAATGCATATGAGTGTTTGCTAAGTGTTCTATAGGTTGCTACTGTTCCTGGCACCTCACTCCAATCTCTTCATGGTTATATCCTTGTTGCTCTAGAGTTCTTATTGTCTCAATGACAGAAGTCACTGGTGTGGAATGGGTAGCATGTTTTGGGAGTCATGAGAAAGTCCTTCGAGAACGAGGATTTGTCCTAATTAAGTCCCTCAGTAGACTTGAAGCCAAAGTATGAGACTTATTCATCTTTGTAACCAAAAACAGACTTTGTTAAATATTTTTGGAAGAAGTGATGCAGGGACGGATATTTGTGTTCCATGTCACTGGATTACCTAAGGCTCACCCTGGCTGTATTATCACAATAGGAAAATGTGGCATATCTTTTTGGTTAGATTCCAAGTACCTTGTTGAACAGTAAACCTTAATAAACATCTATCTAGATGAATATAATACTCTCAGGTACTGACTCTTTTAATAAGATAATATTTAGAATAAAACAAACAAATGTAGAAGTAATCTAATAAACTGAAACTCCATTATCTCAGAAAA
This sequence comes from Sigmodon hispidus, assembly GCA_004025045.1. Taxonomy (NCBI): domain Eukaryota; kingdom Metazoa; phylum Chordata; class Mammalia; order Rodentia; family Cricetidae; genus Sigmodon; species Sigmodon hispidus. The sequence goes on from PVIH01016551.1 coordinate 18,885, forward strand.
ACTTCAGCTTCTCTCTTTCCATTATTTTTATGTCTATACCTGACTGAATTTATATCCCTTCAAATAAGCCATGCTTTTCCCTGTCCTGGAACCTTTTGATGACACTGAAAGACTATTAATCAGTCTTAATGTTCTATTATCATTTGGAGAAAAGTTGCACAACCTCCAAATCTAGCAAAGTCATTCAGAGTTACTTTCCAAAGGTGCACCGTGGTCCCACTTTGAGAATGAATGGGTTCCTGGTGCCATGGAGAACCACATTTCTTACTCTTTCCTCAGCATTGAGCATGAAGCCAACACTTGATAGATCATGTCAACTGATAAGTGAACAGAGCTCTGGCTTTCTTCTGCTTGGCTAAGACACCAGCATATGGTAAATGGAAAGAATACACAGAAGTTATCCTGTCAAAGTGTAAGACTAAATCCCTGGAAACCACTTTTTGGACAGTAGCTATAGATTTGTTCTATAGCAGGAAAGACTGGACAGAATTAAAGAGTGTTCTTCATGTCAAACAGCAACACTAACAGGCGTTGTTTAACTTCAGATGGAATGGTGAACATCTTTCAAAAGTGAAGGTGGCCCAAAAATAACATTCTTAGCCCAAAGCATCCATCAACGTTTTTCCTAGTCCAATAGTCTATCTGCTCAACTTCTGAGAAAACATGTTCATTTCTAAAATGTTTAGTGCCTAGAGATCTTGCCATGCTTCTTTGCCGGTGTGATCTGCTAAACCCTTCTGCAAAACTCAATAAAGTTTTAATGACTAGCAATCTACAGTTATGACAATAGACAAATGTTTTCAATGACCCTCTACTAACAAAAGTGATTCTATAAAATTGATAGAATATTTTTTAATTCCTACTTTCTGTCAACCTCACAAGAGCATGTGACATTGCTTATTCTGTTAATGTCGGGTGCCTTCTCCTACCATCTAGTCTCAATGGGTCTTCCCTAAATTCTTCCCACACAGCAGCTTTGGCAGAAGAGGTAGAACATTGGACTAAATTTTCCCTTGGTCATCAAATTCTATCTACTACTCAGGGCTCAGGGTCCCCTCTGTGCAGTGAACCAGAGGGCCAGAATGGGGGTGGGGGGACATGTCTGGCAGCAGCTGAACAGATTCCCAGAAGCTACTGCTGTACACTTTCCCAGTGCAGTGCCACCAGGCTTGCTATATCTGGCTGGCTGGCTGGCAGGCTGGCTGGCTGGCTGGCTGGTCTCACATTCATTTCTTACCCTTCCTTGCTCTTTCAAAGGATACTTGTGGGCTATATTTCCCAAGCCAGCACAGCCTACTTCTGATACAAAGTACAAGAGAGCTTTTGACAGCTTTCAAGTAACTACTAACTCCTGAAGTAACAGAAAAGATTATGCTTAATTTAGGATTATAATCAAACTAATCATGACAGAGCTGAATGCATAGTATCAATATAATTGCTCTATACCTAGGTCAAAGCCAAGGTCAAAATAAAGTAGGGCCCTGAAATCTGGAATGTGAAAACCTTAGCTCAAAGAGTCTGAGAATCTCAAATATCAACCCTAGCAAAAGCAGCTATTCCCAAAGAACAGCTTTGCCTTTCATGGAAACAACCCCAAAGACTGAAGGAAGTGATCAATAAGATGCTTGTTTTCCTTTAGGATCTCTAGTTTGGGCTTCAGGTGTGGCTGAAAGTATTTTCTGTACAAATGTGAAAGCCTGAATTCAAATCCTGAGAACCCATATAAAATCCAGATGCATAGCATCTGTAATTCAGTACTCCTATATAGGAGGTAGAGACAAGATAATCTTTGGAGGCTCGTGAGCCAGCTATCTTGGCATAACAGTGAAAACCAACAAAGAAACCCTGTCTCAAACAAACTGAAAAGTAGAGACCAATACCTAAGGTTGTCCTCTGAGCTATATCTGAATGCTGTGACATGTGTGTACCCACCACAGTCATAGATACAAGAGGGGACAAAGAGGGGCAGAGGGAGGGAGATCACATAGTAAAAACATCCTTTAGTTAGAAGACAAGTATGCAAATAGCCCCGGGAAAAATACTTTGTGATAAGATAGCCCTCCTGTCTCAAGAACTTTAGAGTATGCCTAATATGTATCAGCAAGATTTAAATGTGAAAATAAATTTCAATGGAGTTAAATGAGATGAAAAAAATGTAAAGTACAAACTATGATAGCACATATTTCATTACTAAAGTGATACCTACACATGCTTACGAATCAAGTTCTGGCAAAGATCATGTACCTAGTCCTCAAGACGGAGATTTATATGATGGTGACCTACTGAAATTCTCAAAATATGAAGGCACTAGAATGGACTTGCAATGCAAAACTCAAGAGCCCAACCTCAAGAGACTATCACCATGCTATGGTTACCAGGAGCAGCCAAGAACACTCTTTTCTCTGAGCCTTTTGTGTTAGTAGAAATAGTAGAAAAATGGATTTTAGAATATTAGAAAGTAGGTGTGCACTTGGCTTTTTGTAACTGGGGAAATGTAATTACCATAATGGGCCAGAATGAAGGAGTGGACCTTCAAGGATACATAGCAATCACTAATCAATCATTTGTACCTAAGAGAGAGATAACTGATAGCTAACTAAGATACTGCTCAATTTATATGTTTCAAAACCTTAAGAGTGAGAGAGCAGATGGGGACCTCATCTTCCTAGGTAGAAAAGTAATAGCTGTTCATGCAATAATGTTCCTGACTGATGCTGGTTTACCAAAGCTCCTTCTTTGAAGAGAAGATCATATCTCCCTGAGCAAAACTCCACATAGCAACTGCAGTAATAGATACAAATACTCTACCCAATCTCCCAAAACAGAGGTTTGCCACCAGAGTTAATGGGACTGCACAATGTGAAAATATCCAGATCTTCTGTAAGGTAGAAAGTCTGAACTGACATTTGTAGCCTGAAGTTTCTGACCCATCTGGGCCTGTGATCCAGAGGATTCTTCCCACCTGCTTATAAAATAATTAAACAAAGGCTTATATTAATTTCAAACTGTTTGACAAATTGCTTAGGTTCATTGTCAGCTAGCTCTTACAACTTAACTCATTTCTATTAATCTATGTCTTGCCATGTGGCTAGTAGCTTACCTATGTTCCATTACATCTTGCTCTCTTGGGCAGCAGCCTGCAGAGTCTCCCCTGACTCTGCCTTCCTTTATCTTTTATCTCTGCTTAAAATTTCTGCCGACTTCCATCCCACATCAGACATTGATGTACTCAATGTGCCACCAGGATCCTCCTGATGATATTTAGATATACTAGAGTGGAGGCTCCTGTGAAAGTGAAATCCCATGTTGATATCTGTTTCTCAGTGAGTTCAACGAGTTCACAGACTTGTTGTCCTATTATCTGTATATTTAAGTTTACAGTTGAGATAAATATACTTAGAAAAGGCCAAGGCTTTATATATTGGTCTTGTTAGATGTAATATCAGGGCCATTGATAGAAAGTACACATGAAATGCCTTGAAACTGACTCAAATCTTACTCTAGATGCTATCTCAGAAGGAATATCTTGGGCAGAAGTTTTAGGTTCTTCTTCAAAGGCTTCCTTTGACTCCACGGTTGTGTTCATCATGGACCCCTTAGTCAATGACTGCTATAACCTTCCACATAACGTGTTTATGCAAGGTGAGCTTGCACAACAAATCCATACAATCCATGACATCTGTTTGGACGATTTCTCTTTCAATGAGAAAGATCACAGCCAAATCACTTTCACACAAAAAAAGTTAGAATATTCATTTTCTTGCTCCAAGGTAGTGTAAACTCTGTTCCCCTTCATTGTAGCATGGTCCATGGGGACCTTGATTTTCAGAAAGTTATCATGCTGGATGACAATATTGATAACATCAAGTTTATTTGCTCTGTGTTGCAGAAAATGGTAAGTTTCCTAGATATACTGGGAAGATAATGTATGTATACAACAGAGTAAGAGCTACATGGCACAAACATTTAGGAGTCTGCCACATCAGAGGTTTTAGGATACACACATATCCTTGGAGGATTAAAGCATTCCCAATTGATAAATGACAAACTGTTGCACCTCTTATCTCTGCAAATGGAGAGACTTTCTAGACTTTGGAGGGAGCAAGTGCTGTTTAATTCACGTTAATTCACAAGGCTCTCTGTTTAATCCAAGCTACTATGCAAGCTTGTGCTTCAAGTGCATTAGCCAGCTTTCTATCACACTAGGGCAATACCTAAGATAATCAGCTGACAAAAAGAGTGGTTTATTTGGCTCACAGCTCTGCTAGATGTCATCTGCAGTCTACTCACTCTTTTGCATCTGTGCAAAAGAGTGTGAGATGGAGACACATGGCAGAAAGGGCTTCTCACCTCATGGCTGCTGAGAAGCAAGAGTGGGAGAAGGAGCCCTAAAGGATCACAATACTTCCTCCAGTATCACATCCCCAAAGACCTAACTTCCTCCCACAAACTCCACCTCTTAAAATGTTCACTGCTTGCCTGTACAAATACTGGCTGGTGACAAGGCTTGGAACATTCTGTCCTTTGAATAAACATTTATCTGAACTTGCATTCTCAGCTTGTGTGATCAACAAAAGCAAAAAATAAATAATAAAAACAAAATAAAGTTTTAAAAATTTATCTGAACATAGGATATCAAGTACCTGTGTCAGAGATTTCTGTTGAGAAGGAAGTGGTACTATGCAATTGTAAGGTCAGTGTGCACAGTGCACAACAAGAATGTTATATTTAGAATCAGATATAGATGTTCCAGAAATTTTATATCACACAAATAGGTGACTAATAAGTGGCCTTATTCTCATGTCACCTGCCTCTGTTGCGTGAATGCCTCTCCATCAACTTGCACATCTAGTTTGAAGGGTGTTTCCTATGAACAATCAAGGAAGTAGGAAATTAGCTAAGTCTACTTCACAGTTGAGTTAATATGATATGTGAGGTTTAGACAAACATATTTACCTATAGGCTTATAGGAGCAGCTCTAAAGGAATGAGGTAGAAAAACTTTGTAGCAGACACCGAAGAAGCCAGAAAATCTATCCAGCAATAGTTATCTACTGCATAGAGAGAAAAGGGGTGTGGAAGGTACATATATGAAGGTCCCTGATGACAACCAATGGCTTGGCCTTGTTTTTAGTTTAAAGCTGAGCTTGGATAATGAAGAAAAAGAAGGCATGTAAAAAAGGTGTGAATGGACTTATTACAATGAGCTCAAACTGTACAGCTCTTTATGTCTTAAGAGCAGCTACTGCCTATGTCTCCCTCAACAATTACATGGACAGAATAGCTTCTCAGGCATGCCACCATAATGCTGTTACAATGAACCTATTGAGTAGAGTGGCCATGTTAGCAAAGGGGAGTCAATGTACAAGTCAGACATATTACGTTCTTCTTCCCAGAACAAATGGGGGAAGGGGTATAAGCATGGCCTAACTGTCTGTAGTAAAGCCTTGTTTCCCCAGGATAGCACTAATGGGGTGGAAAAGGGACTTTCTGGAAAGATCTTGGGTTACTGGAGGTATGCTTGTGAAGGTGGTTATGGGACCCCAACTTCTCAGCCTTCCTTGAAGTCACCAATTTTCTCTCCTGTCATAATATGCCACAACGGACCCAAATAAATGAGACTGCTTGATCTTATACTGGACCCTCCAGAACCATGACTTACATGAACTTTTGTTCTTAGAGAATTAATTGCTTTGAGTATTTTGTTGTAATAAAAGAAATCTGAGTACCACATATATCTAGTTACTTCTATTACAGAATGTCCTACTTGTATGCAACAAGAACCAGACATCAATTTAGCATTAGCTGATTGCACGTGATGTCAGCCTAGACAAATCATAACTTGACCCTTCTAGAAACTTGTATCTACTCCACATACCATTTCCCTTTATCCAATCTACTTTTCCAACATAAGCATACTTAAAAAGCTTGATTTACCAACATACGTTCCATCCAACACTGCCTCTAAGGGATTTGTTTCATGACCAAAAAGTTAAGAATGTATGTAGAACCATGGAGTCCAAAACCACTGAATATATCAGACACTGCTTGACTTAAAAGTCACTAATAAAGGATACAACAGCAAGGTAGAGCCTCTGCTATTAGCCTAGTACCAGTTAAAGGTTGGGACATTGTACTTCAAGGCGGAATAACACACTGAATGGCGGTGTTGTGTCTCTAGTTTCTGCAATGCAAGGCCCCAGGAAGAAGGACCTTCCCTCTTCCCATTACTCACAGTATATAACTAACAAAGTGTGTGTTTCCTTATTCTGGAAACTTAGGCTTTATTAGGTTGGATTTCATAGCTTCTCCAGAAGATATTTGTACCTAGGAGACACTAGAAAACCACAATAAGTCATTGTATGCTTTGAACTTACACCAGTGAAAGGATTTTTGGTTTTTTTGAGGAATTTCATTTTTACACAGTTGGATGGGTCTTTTAAAAAGGTTATAAACAGTCATGCTCATATGTCTGCTACCAGATGGGACAGGCAGCTGGGAAGGAAAGGTACATTCAAAATGGAAACAAATAAGGCTAAATTAGAACCTGGGAAGGTGAGGGATACCCCAGGAATAACTGATATCTGTGCTCTTCTTTGAACCTCTAAGTGCTGTGACTTAGTGAAAGTCAGGGGGGTGGTGCACTGGTGAGGAAGCACATGTGGAGGACTGGGGGTGCCCAAAGTCTGGCTGCCTTCTCAGTGGGCTTAGAAACACAGTGACAGAAATTGGAGGATATATGACCTTGAGAACATGAACTGCTCACAAGTCACATCTAGTTTTAGAAACTCAGCTGAGTGTGGGGAACAGGCTGTGAGGAGAAAACACCCATGCCCACACACACACACATACACACACACACACACACACACACACTGACCCCTGCTGCAACAAGACAGCATTCTCTTTTACCAGCAGCACTCACTGGCTACCTGATGGCAGACTGTCCCATGGGGGTTACTTTACTATCAAGGGTAGTGACATCTCCACCAGAGCTCCTACTACTGAACCTTTTCAGCAGGATCAAACTTTGAAGTCTTTCTTCTTGCCAAATTCTAGTCAGTATTAATGAGCATGCATTTGCATATGTGGGTATGTGCCACAGCTGCAGGAGTCAAAGGGCCACCTTTGCAAGGTCATTTTATTCTTTCCACCTTCACGTGGGTTTCTGGGGTTGAAGTCAGGTTATGAGGCTTGCTGCGCAGCAAGCCCATGGGCCCAGAGAGCTATCTCAGCAGTGCTGATCTCAGATTCCTGGACCCATCTCAGTAGCATTCCTTACATAGCTAGAGCTGAGCACAAAACAGCCTGCTCAGCAGAATGTAAGGGTAACATAATGAAGGTCTTCAGCTTCATGATAATGTGCCTGTATTTCTCCATCCCAGCTCTCATGGCTCTAGTTCCCAACTAAATTCTCCATTTAACACAAAATACCTCAAGATTTAAAAGTTATTTACTATGTACCTCACTCAGAGAACTAGGCTTGAGGTGTAGTTTCCTGAAATCTTAGCCCCTGTGACTAAACTATGTGAAGGACTTGTTACCTGCTTTGTCTGTTTGCTTTGGCTTGGTTTTGTCTGGTCTGATCTTGTCTAGCTGGGTTTGTAGTGGAGACTCAGCTCTCATCCATCGAGGCTCGGGCTTCCCTTTTGTGGTTCTTCAGCTAAAAATGCAAAGAACTGAATTCATTATATGTGATATTTCTTCCAAAAATAGAGACAAAGAGGTACATAAAGCCATGTGTTCTCTCAAAACTTAATTCCAGAAGAAATTAAACATTTACTCTGCCTTGTCATGGTGGCAGTTACTAATGTTCTAACATCTAATCAGATGAGAAGGTAGCCTCAGAGAACCCACCTTTAAGGTTCTGTTTGTCCCTCAAACCAATGTAGCCTCACTCAGGATTTGAACAAGAAGTAGAGTGTTAAGGCTAATACAAAAAAAAAAAAAATGAAAGAAAAGAAAATGAAGAGGGGTTATTTGGAGGACTTGCCTACACTACTGAGGAAGCTGATCAGTCTGTGTGTGGCAACTGTTTCTGTGTTTGAAGTGACCCAGAGGTAATTATGGTTTGCAAATGAGAAAAAAAATTTTCTTAGTTTTTATCTTAAATGTTCCCCCAAATGCTCACATGCTGGCTTGATCTCTACCCTGGAGATGTTGGTGGCCATGGAAACTGGACTTAGTAGTTTGGGAATTAGAGTCCTGGAGACAAGCCTTTGAAGGAGATACTGGGTTAGTGCTCTCTCCCTCCTCCCCCGACTCCTCCCCTCACACATCACCACCACCACCAGTTCGCTCAACCACACTCCTAGCAATAGTGAGTTGCCTTGCCACAAACACAAAAACAACTGGGCACAGTAAACATAAACTGAATTCCTAAAACTGTAAGTCAAAGTAAACCTTCTGTCCTTGTAAGTTCATTTCCTCAGGTATTTCATCACAGCAATGAAAACCTGAGTGCCGCAGTAGACATATGGTAAAGAAGTAATGAAGGATAAATCAGAACCTGGACCTGACTCTCACTGCCATAAACTTGGCTGAAATGCGCAACCTCATCTGAGATGCTGCCATCCCTCCTCACGGAATTATTCGGATACTTAGCCCATGACACAAGTTAAGGATTAAACAACAGCATACAAGACACCAGTCTGTCAAAATACTTCAAAGTCATCCTAAAAGTGATGATACTGCTTTTCAAACTACCTAAAATTATTAACTAATGTTGATTTTTATTAGGATATTTCCAAAAGTGAATAACACATTTTCCAAGTAATTTCCTGACACCAGCTCAGACAAAATAGATACTTAGAGAAAAGGATGGCGGTGGCAGCCAGCAGCTGCCTTGGAGCTCCAAGGAGTCTGAGGGACCCTTCAAGGCTCCAAAGGGTGATGCAGCAGCAGAAAAGGAGTCTGAAGAGGCCCAAATAGCTCAAGAACAACTAAGAAAAGAAAAGGCAAGTCTTACAGGCAGACACTTTTAAAAAGTGAGTCATGAAAGTGGCAAGAAAAATGATGGCAGAGAGCCGCATGTGGCTAATCTATACATTTCCTCCCAGCCACATCTCAGCCAGCTGCAAGCATAAAGGTCATGCCTGATGATGAGCCATGGGACTGCAGGCACTGATGATAGGGAGACCTGTGATAGCCTGCAGCTCCTGCAGAAACAGGTCAATACTGAATAGTGCCTGCTGGCTCCCAGCATGGAGCTGCCTGGGCTGCCTCCTGTGTTGCTTGTCCTGCTTGGAGATGAGTGAAGGACATATACCCACAGGTTACAAGCACAAAGGTCCAGATCGGCAAGCCTCTGGGCAGCAGACATTGAGGGCAAGGAGATATGTGGCAGCCAGGGGCTTTCACTAAACCTGTCCCCAGACACCCTGCCTAGCTGAAACATCACCCTGACTCTGGGCAACAGCAGGATATCTGAGATGAGTCTTGGCAACGGTCTAATATTTATGGTGCTTCAGAAACCAGAAACTGAACTAGTCCAACAATTCACTGCAATGAATACTTGCATATAAAGCTGTGTGTGTGTGTGTGTGTGTGTGTGTGTGTGTGTGTGTGTGTGTATCTATATATTCATACTGTGTGGCACACTGCAGCTTTCCAATGCCCTATGACTAACGAAGATAGGCTGGAGAGGCAGGAAAGACAGAGGAATGGAGCGGCAAGTACACGTGGAGAGAAACAGAACTAGAGAAGCTACAGCAGTGACAGATGTGCAAGAAGGCTGTGGTGGACAAGGGAACATGTCATTGCTGGGTAGGGTCCACAGAGTGGTATGCAGCAGCGTGAAGTTTGTGCAGACTCAGACTCCAAACACAGCCAATCACACAACCATGCTGGTTCTGACCAATTACATGACTTCCAAAATGTTGTAAAAGATTTCTGGCCCTGTTTGGGCCAGAGGTCTGACCTGTTCGTGGTGGCTTTTACCCTGTAAAAAAATGACTCAGATGCTTATATTAATTTCAATCTGTTTGGTTTATGTCTTAGACACATCACTAGCTAGCTCTTTCATCTTAATTCAACCCATTTCCATTAATCTACCTGGCCATGTGGCCATGGCCCATGGCCTGTTTCTGTATTCCTACATGCTGCTCCTTTGATGGCTGGCTGGAGACTGACTGACTACACCCTTCTTCTACCTGTCTCTACTCTGATTCCTCCACCAACTTCTATGGTGATCTTTACAAGCCAAAACAGCTCTTTATTTACAGAATTGCATACAGAGTACAGTCCCACCACACTAAGATGAAATAATTCATTTTCTGGATTGGACCTCATCAAAAGATGTCTATGGTCTGTGCTGGTCCCAGAAACCACCTTGCTATCTGTGGTCCACTGCCCTAGGCTGTGTTGAAGCCCAAAATTCATGTGGATGTCTGTGGTCCTACAGGAGCCAGGGGCTATGTTGATTTCTAGGGTCCATGTTACTACTGAAGGCCATGCCAATGTCCCATCTATGCTGTCACCTGAATCCATGTTGTCTATGCTGTCACCTGAATCCATGCTGATATCTGTGGGCCGTGCTGCAGCCAGAGACCATGTTGATGTGAGTGGTCTGCATGAACTGCTGTGGTCCATGTTTCCACCAAGGGGCATGATTGGGCCATTGTCCTATTCCAGCCAGGGGCCATGTTGATGGCCATGGCCCATGTTACCACCAAAAGCCATATGGACATCCATGGTTTATGCTGCCACCTGAGGCCATGTTGATATCAATGCTGCTATGGAGGGTCAAGTCTGGGTACTGTTGTGAAGGGCCATGTCTGAATCTGTGGTCCTACTGCAGCCTGGGGCTATGTGGATGTCCATGGCCTGTATTAATGCTTTAGGCCATAGCATGTCTACTTTCTGTGCTGCCCTCTGAAGTCATGTTGTTGTGAGTAGCCTGGGCTACAACTCCAGGCCATGTTGATGTCTGTGCCCCATGTTGCATAAGGCTGTGTTTATATCCATGGTATAGACTGCTACTAGAGACCTCTGTGGCACATGCTGACATTGGAGATCATGTAGAAGTTCATGGTCCAAGTTCCCACTGATGGTAAAGGGCAAGAAAGTTACTTTTGCCATGGTATTGATGACTATACACTCGCAGTTAAGATATAAAAGGTATATATGATAACTCTTACCACACCCCAAAAAAATAACAGCCTAGACTAAAAACCATTGAAGAGAATTTTTAAAATTTGTAATAAGAATACTGAAGTGTAGTTTTCCATAACTGATGGCTTCTGGTAGGCATGTGGGCTGGGAAAGACTTAGTTTTCCTTAAGGGACTAGCCATGGAGAGTTTGACCATGATCCAGTGAGTTTATGGGCAACACAAAATGGACTTGTTTTTGCCTTTTGTTTGTGTTTTCTTCTTTTGTTTTTAGTGTGGAGAGGTCACAAATTTGAGGAGATAGATCTTGGGAAACTGAGGAGTAAATGTGATTGGAGTTCATGATATGAAATTTCCAAATAATCAAAATATGTTATTAAAAAGAAATAGATACTTACAATACATATTATTATTCTGATTTTTACATTTTCCTACTGTACTTAATTTTTAAAAGATTTGCTATATGCAGACTGTACAGGAGATGGGCATATAAAAATACCCTCCCCTGAATACTTATACCATAGAAAGAAGAGTACAAATTCTAAAAGCTCCAGCTGTGATAAATTTCATATAATAACATGAAAGAAAGTTTTAAATTAATTTTAAATCAATTTAAAGGAAGGAGAACAACAACCATGCATGGAGAAGTTCAAGGGTAATATGCTAAGGAAATGGCATTCAAGTTCCATTTAAAACCTGAATTAAGCTCCTACTAAGGACCAGGAAAAGATCTTTAAAGATGAAGAGAAAGCAATACAATTTAGGCAATGGTGTATTTCAAAGAAAGCTCAGAGCAGCTGCTGTAGCAAAAGTGATTGCATATTGACTAGAATGTGAATGGACTTAGGATAAGAACAGCAAGTTGAAAGAACTGATTTGGGCATTTATGCTGGGTTTAGGCAATAATGCTGTATTTGGTGGCCCATAGGGATGTTCTAGGAGACAATTTTTTAAGATGTATTTACTTTCATTTTATGTGTATATGCGTTTTACCTGCATGTATGTTTGTATAAGTATCACATGTGTGTTCTGGCAGACAAGAAGAAGACACCAGATCCCACCAAAATTGAAGTTACAGATGATTGTGAACCACCATGTGAGTGCTGGAAACAAAGCCAGGCTCTCTGCAAGACAAAATGCTTGTAGCCACTGAGCCACCTCCCTCCATCTACACTGGGAGATTTTGAACAAGAAAATAATATGTGCAAAGCAGTATATACAGACAGTCCATCAGGAGTCCACAGAAGGAATTGTAAGGAGGAAAGCTGGGCAGGCTGCAATGAGTCATAGAAAACTCTAGACTGCAAGGTAGGAGCCTAGTCACAGCTAACTCTACCTCTAGACAAGTGGTTTCTCACATGGCTTTTGGTTTTCTCCTAAGAAAATATAATGGTGAATGTATTAATTATCTCTTGATGCTCTTTCAGATTTAGAAGGCAGCATCTGTGGAAAGCCAGTGTGGTGATGAAGACATGAGTAACTGAGTGACTGAATGAGTCAGGAAGGAAAGAATGGAAGACTCTTACACTTTAGAGCACACTGAGTATGTCAGATCTGAACTGTCATTTAGGAATCAAGCCAGTGACATTGAAAGAACAAATAAGCATCCTATAATGCAGAAGGTATTTTAGTGTGCCTCCCAAGTCTGACCTAAATTTTAAGGCTTAAAAGACCAATTATTTTGTCTGCTGTTCCAAATGTTTCTGCTTTTGACTCTTTATAATACATCCACCTAAAATGCTTCCAAGCCTTAACTAGAGATAGCATTAACATGTTTCTCCACGATGATCATTCTAAGTGTGTTAATCTCCATTGTATTGAATTCACAGGACATTTGTTAGATATGAAAAGACTAAATGCTTAGAATGAGTACATATATATGGGTGAGGGAATCATTATGCTGTTGCAATGTTGTAATTGCATTTTTTTCAGCCTAGAAACTTTCATCTTTCTTTCAAAACTGGGCTAATGCAAGGTGGCTTCCAACATTGGGTGCTTTTGTTGTAAAGCTAGGGCTTCACTTTCTATTTGCTGACATGGCCTGATCCTCTTTGTTTCTGCTCTGTAGCCAAGGACTAGATAATTAAAATTTCCCAGAGGTCCCTTTTCTTGGCTCTTCCCGAAGTTGCTGCCAGGGCCTGTCTCTTCACAGCAATGGTTCTTGCCTTCCAGTGAGAAAGCAAAGATGAGAAGACTTTTCCAGACCTTTCAGAACTTGAGCATTGAAATGCAAACACGCCTCTGGCGCCTCCAAAAATTCTGAGAAATTTTTGGGTTTGGGTGATGTTTCCAGGAAACCTGGCACTCTAGTCCTGTTGGTGGTGGTTTGTGCTCCCCCTTTTCTAATGACATTCAAGTCTAGTCAACCCCTGACAGTCTCCTGCAGGGCAAAATCCCAACTTGAACACTAAACAAAAGAGTAACTTTTTCTTTCCAAATTTGGAATGGTGACCAGTAAACCTCAAAACCCTTCCTTTGTTACATCCTCCCTCCAAATGTGACTTAGCTTCCTGACATAAACCCTCTTTTTAACCCTGTGGATGGACTAGCACAGGCCTGGGGGCAGCTTGCACTGACCAAGTTTATGCCCTGCAGAATGGGTACTCAAATGTGGTGAGGATGATGTGGGGATTATCCCAGTCTCTCTATCATGGCATCCATCCCTGTTGCTCTAAAATTTTTTGCCTACCAGTTCCACTTGTGTCATAGAGTATATATGTTCCCTGCTCTAACCCTGCAAAATGATTCCACTTGTCTTTGCTGTCTTCATTTCCACAATAAGGTAAATCAGAAAGTAACTGCCAAGGTCTCAATGACCTCACCACCAGAATCCAACCTGAGCTAAAATCAGCTCCATTATACTTTCCTTACATATCATTTTTAATGAGTAGTTTTGCTTCTATTACATCATCAAATAATAATGTTGTAGAAGATGCTATCACTCCATTGTCTCACAAATACACTCACCTCCAGAGATAGAATCCTGTCTGGCTTGCATTTTATTTTCCATAGATTAAGCTCTGTGGACATTTATGTAACAATAGTGGCTTCAGGAAAAGTTTAACTTTCTAGCATGTTAACTGAACAACAGGGCAAATTCATGCCACAGCAGTAGATAAGATCTCCCAGAAATAAGGATCTAAGGCATGCAGAAGAAGAAAGAGCAAGTAGAAACAGAGAGGGAATAAGCTACCTGTTGTTAAATGCTTGGCAGTGCTTTGGTGTAGGAAACCATGTACAATTCCCAAATTATAAAAGCAGGAACACTATAATGAATCCACTTTACAAGCACAATCCTCTATTTGACACTAAACTTCTATGGGTGTTCCTGTGTACATATGTGTGTATACAGGTATTTGTAAAGGCTAGAAGTTTACATGGTGGTAACTTCTTATGTGGCTTTCAGTCTTTTGAAATAACATCTTTCACTGAACCTGGTGCTTGGTGATTCAGCTGCAGTGACTGGGAAACAGGTCCCAAGGATTCTCCTCTCGCCACTCAACACCCCCAACTTCCAGGTTACAGAACACTACACTTAGTTTTTTATGTGGGTGCTAAGCTCTCATTTTCATGGCAAGCACTTGACTGGCTGAGCCATTTTCCCATTCTCAACAACAAACTGGGATGCTGTTCATCTTCTAAAAAATAAGGAAACTGACTAGATGATGCTCAGATCTCACTGACTATATAATTCTAAGACATAGCTATGCAGTTGTGTGCCTCTGAGAGCCTTTGCCACTAAAGATTTAGTATTTTTAAACCCAAATGAAAAAAGAAATCAAAAGACAAAACAACTCCTGCCACTAGCCCGCTGATACCTACAGTTCACACCTACACACTCTGAGGACTCAGGCACAATGTTTGGCCTGAAACAAACTTTCTGAATGAATATAAAAATGCCTGCAGTATCCCAGGAGCCAGGGCATCAGCTTTTGGAGCTGTGTGTCTGCCAGTATGCCTTCTGGCTCACACAGACACAGGGGCAAAGATGTACACTAGCCATGGTGACCTTGCTCTTGTTGCCAGGAAAGGCATCCCCAAGGCTGGCTCCTCAGAGCTGCCCACTCACAGAAGTTCTCCACTCTCCTCAATGGCTTGACAAAAGGCATGCCTCTATACATCCGCCATGTATTTTTGTCTGGCTGGCTGGCAGACATGTAGACTGATCTAGAGAGCTACATATACAGTTGCCCACTAACATGGTCCTTTCCCTGTTACATGGTTTTTGAGGTTTTAAAAAACGGGTTTGTCTCAGTGTCAATGTGAGAATGCAGCTAAAAGTTCATAGATACACATTTTAAATAATAAACCAAAAATTCCAAAAACTTATAAAATTGTCATTTGTAATGTACTTCTTGTTTGGAAACTAGCTATAGAGCAAAATGCCTCGCCCTTCAATTGCAGACATGATTCCTATACACACCACACATTGACCTAATAATTACAAGCATAGGGATGTGGAGGATGACCAATTAGCAATGTTTAATGTTTTCTGATAAATGCAGAGAAGTTAGTGTTTATCATTAGAGAAGACTCTTCTTTTATGCAGATGAGATATTATACAAAAAATAGCACTAGTTTTAAATAATCAAATTGGAAAATAAGATTTTTAGTGGGTGACCTACATACATATCTGTACCTAGTTCTTAAAATTTTTTTTTCCAAAGCAGTGTGTCTGCTTCTTCAAAGCTTCCAATCAGACTGACAAAACCATTATTACAAGGAATTCAAAGTAAATATAGGAGAGGGTGGGGAATGGCATCTCCCAGTTAAAGGATGAATGCAGGGCTGGGGACTAAGCTCAGTAGTAGAGTGTTTGCCAGACATTCTCAAAGCTCTGGGTTTGTTCCCCACCACCACAGACTGGGGGAAGGATGATGAAGATAATTTTGTGCCTGTAATCGTAGAACTCAGGAGTCTGAGACAGGAGAATGGCTATCAGTTTAAGCCCAGCCTGGACTGCATAGTAAGTTCTAAGCCAGCATGAGCTAAAGAATAAGATTCTGTGCCACAAAAAATAAAATAGAATAATGATGATGGTGATTAATATAGTCAGTCATTTCCACTGTCATACATGTCATATTTAGGAAGTGATTTGGGGGTTCTCACACAGAGCCCCAAAGCATGAAGAGGGTCACAGAATCCACCTTACAAGAGGCAAAGGGTGAGAAGGAAGGATAAAGAATCCTTGGTAACACACTATAAAAGCAGCTTTTCCATTAGAGAATAAACAGTGATGTGTCAGTTTGCAAAGAAATCAAATGAAAAATTGCTTTCAAAGGCTTCAGAATGGTCTCTGCTTTGAGGCATGGGAAAAAATTGATTTCAGTAATTGAAAGAGAGTTTCACAGTGCATGAACAATCAGCTCCATGGGAGAGCAGTCTGCATGGAGCAACTTCAGGGACATCTGAATGAGGAAGTGATTCATGCACAAACACACCAGGCAGGTGGGCTAAGACCCCAGTCGCTTTTCATCAGGTGCTTTAAACCTGCCTCCATGGTAAGGTCTGGAAATGGCAACAGGTTGTCGTTCTGGTGTGGCCTTGTCACCATCTCCTAATCAAACCAAAGATTGCCTCATTCTGTTCTGAGTCTTCGCTGGTTCCTCCTTCTCCTTTCCTCATCCTTGCTTTTCTCCTTCATTCTCTAGCTTCACCTGTTTTCCTTCTCTTCTCTTCCACCTCCTCTTCCCTCATCTCTTCTTCCTCTCCTTCCTCTTCCTCTTCAGTCTTCTATGCTGATAGTGAAAACAATCTCACAGGCATCCACAGCTGCCAACTGCAACCCAGGTGGACAAATTCTTTCGCTCAAAAATTTATTTCTCAATTTTATTTTATTTTTTATATATACATATTCTTTAGCAATTTTATATCATGTACCCCATCAAACTCAGTTATCAGTCCTCTCAGATTCATACCCACTCTTATGATCTCCCCATTTACAAAAACACCCATTCATGCTGCTCATTTACTTACTAGAGCACAATTAAACTCCATATGACTAGACCCTTAAAGAAAACAAGTCTTTCCTCACCCACATATTTTTCAATTTTCAATAAAGAGACCAGAAATTAATTCTCTGTGTCTCCCCTTATCTCCCTGTATCTCTGTGTCTCTCTGTCTCTGCTTCTTTGTCTCTTTCTCCCTCTCTCCCTCCAATCTTCTCTCCCTCCCTTTATTATCTTCAGTGGGTAGCATAACTAAACCAAAAAGGCAAAATGTTCAAAATAATCTCCTATCCCTAAAGATAGAAAAGATGCAGGGCACTGATTTTATTATAACCTTATTTCCAAACATGGTCACCTCCAAAATATTTCAAAATAATTAAAAGCATTTCCAAATGTTCTTGAGAAAGGATTGCTGAATACTGCTTAGTCAGGCAAATCTCATCACTGTGGTAGTAGAAGGAGACAGACCTTCAAAGAGAAGAGAGGTTAATCAGCTCACAGTTTCAAAGATTTCAATCTGTGATCAATTGGCCCATTGCTTTGCAAAGAGGGAGCTGGAGGAAGCTGCTCACCTCTCAGCAGCTGGGAATAAGACAGGGATGAGGCAGGAGTCTCAGCATCCTCCCCTGGGGCATGCACTGATAATTCATCCCCCCAAACCCACTTCCTACCATAGCCGAGGATTAGGACTATATTTTCAGTTTATTCAAGATTCAAATTACAGCAATGTGGCTTCCTCACCATGAAACTGTATATGTTTGGTTTATTTCAATCTATGTTTCTTTTGTTTATTTCTTTGGTATTTTGAGACAGGGTCTTTCTGTGTAGCAGAGCCGAACTCAGATTCACTGTGCATCCCACACTTGACTTAAACCTACTTTGTGCCCATAGCTGGCCTTGAACTTGTCCTCCTCGTGAGTGCTAGGCTTTGTACTTATCTCTGTATTCAACCCCATTGTTCATTGAGTTTCACTGACTAAAAAATAAACTATAAACATAAACAAAATTCACATGATGTTTCAAAATGATATCCATTGCAGAATGGAAATACATTTAACTCACCCATTGCCTTAATACCTAAAAATATACTCCCAGCAATATTCAAACACATATTATATTAATATATTATTTATTGTCATCACCATGTTGTACAATAAATCTTTTCAACTAATTAGAATACTGTGGCTTTTCCTAACTCACCAACTATATCTCTATTCAGCCTCCTCAAGTCACAATTCACTTTACCCTTCTATAAATCTTGCCTTCTGATTAAATTTTTACTGTTTGTCTGTGTGTGCACACACACACATGCCAGGGAACAGAACAGGGTAGTAGATACCATGACACACATGTGGAGTTGACTGGACAACTTTCAGGAATTAGTTCTCTCCTTTTACCGTGTGAATACTGGGGATTAAGCTTGGAACATCAGGCTTGACAGTAATCACCTCTACCTGCTGAGACATCTCACCTTCCATGAACCCAACTATTAGACTTTACACAAAATTGAGATCATAAGCCATTTGTCTCTGTCTCATCGTGCCCCCAGATGACATAATTTTCCTTAATATTTAAGGTTCAGCTATTTTCATCTTCCACTTGTGTATTGTGTTGACCACTTTCCTGTTGCTGTGAAAAAGACACTGCAACCAAAACCAGCCTTTGACACATTTATTATGGCCTCTATCTTCAGAGAGTCCACGATGACAGGGAGGTGTGGGAGCAGAAGCAGAGAGGCACACCCTCACCCACACCCAAGAAACTCAGACTGAACTGGCACCATCTAAAATGCTCAAAGCTTGCCCCTACTGAGGTGTTTCCTCCAGCTTGCCACCAAGCCCAGTAACCAGAGTTTGATCTCCAAAACCCTCATGACTTACAGATTTCTCACACTTCTATTTTCTGTTTACAGTAGCCATTGTCATCACTGAGAAGTGGTATGTCACTGTGGTTTTAATTTGCACCTCTATACTAGTAGTGATACGATCATTTATTTGAGTATATTAGAGAATGTCAGCATTCAGATCCTTTGTCCATTCTCTAACTGATATTTTCTCATGATTGAGTTGTTTAAATTGCTTACTTCTTATGGATTTGTGATACTAATATCAGAGATATCAGATTAAAAATATTTCTCCCATTCTGTAAATGGATTCTTTACTCTGTGAATTATTTTCTTAATTATAGCAGATTTTTAGTCTTTCATACTGTTTTGTTTTTGCTTTTGTCTAATTTTGCTTTCATTGCCTGTGTTTCGGATTCTTATTCTAAAATGGCTTTCCAATGTCATGGAGATTCCCCTGTGCTGTCTTCTGCACTCCTGAGTCTCACATTTAAGTCTGTAATGCATTTTCATGTTTATTTGTGCTTTAGGTAATAAGAGGCAAGAAAGACTCAGTCTTTTGCTTATGAAGACCCTGTTTTCCTGAAATTTCTTGAAGAGACTGGCCTGCCCTGTTGTATGTAAAAGCCTGGCCTGCCCTGTTGTGTGTGCTAGACTGAGTTTCTGTACTGTTTATTTCTATGCACGGATTTGTGGACCTGCCTATTCTGCTCCATTGGTCCATGTGCCTTTGGTTACTTTACTAGTGTTGATACCATCAAGGCCTAGCAGTCTCAAGCTTGACATCCATCTCCTATAGGTCAATTATAGAGACACGTGGTAGGTGAGCAGTGAGTGCAAAATTTATTCCATGTGGCCACAGTGGGAAGAGGAAGAAGAGGCTCAGGGTCCAAACAGGAAAAAGTTGGAGCTCTTTCTCTTTGCACCATCTGCAAACATCAGTTGTCTTCTTCTTTTTAATCTTTCAAGATGAGATTGACATGAGCAACTCTCAAGAACTCTTGGGCCTTGAGTGTTGAGCTAGAACTGCTGAGACTACCTGCCTCTTACATGAACAGCTACCAGGGTCTCTGCCTCTCAGGCATGCTGATGGCCACAGGACTACCCAGCTTCCTAGAGGATATGGCAACCTAATCCAACTCTTTTATGTATCTTTCTATTTTTCTTCATTTATTTTGTGTTTGCTCCACTCAGGAACCCCAATTTCTAGTTTCTGATGGTCAGTTTTAATTATCACCTGGGAAAAAAATCTCAGTGGAGGATTTTACAGATCAGGTTTGTCTGTGCATGTACCTGGAAAAGACTGTCCCCATTATGGTACCTGAAATGATAAGATCAGTCCACAGTGGATGGGATGTTCCATAGAATTGCTTCTCATGGGTTCTAAGACTGCTATAACTGTCTTCTTTTCCTTTCTACACATCAGTGTGTAAGGAACATGTCCACCCAAGATCCATACATACCATAAACTGCTTGTCACAGGACATTACTAGGATATCAGGTTACAGTGACAATGTACTTTTGGTAGCAAGACTCATGTGCAAACTAATAGGCCCAGGCTAAGAAAGTAGAAAGTTCTAGAATCCTATTTAAGGACTGTGTGGTTAAAAGAGTTCTCCAATGGAAGATGGTGTAGGACAGAACCTTCTAAAGCAGGGGTCCATGGGAGGAACCACCAATGCCTGAGTCTAATAACAGCACTGTTTCTGTCCTCCTCTAGTAGTCAGCACAGAGGATGGACACCAGTAAACAGAAGGGTCCAGCTTCATCTTAAAACTGCAAAATCTGGATTTACAAATGTATTCATTCTGTGGTACTTTCTATGTGCTTTATCAAAAGATACTTGCTTTGTGTGGCCTGTTTTAAACCACTGTGCAATAAGGTACACATTGAACTTCATGTACATCATAACAAAAGTCATTTTCTCCTTATCTCCCTTCTCAAAACAGTCTCATTCCTCATCATGGAAGTAACATAAAGATAACTGATGGTATGAAAAATGACTTTAGGTAGTACATAGATTAGACTGTCCTGAAGACTGCATATTGAGTCAAATATGCATTATAAAAGGTAGCTAGCTTATCAAACATGCAATATTGTTAGAAAGAATGATGGTAAGTAGAAATATGAATGCTCTTGATTCCCGCTTTCTGTGTCTGTATGCGTGTGTGTGTGTATGCACGTGCATATATGTGTGTGTGTGTGTGTGTGTGTGTGTGTGTGTGTATGTGAGTGTATAGTCAAATGTCGCCTAAAGATAATGACACATGGGCTGGAGAGATAGCTCAGAGGTTGGGAGCACTGACTGTTCTTCTGGAGGTCCTGAGTTCAATTCCCAGCAACCATGTGGTGGCTCACAATCATCTATAATGACATCTCATACCCTATCTGTATACTGTATACATAATAAATAAATAAATCTTTTAAAAAATAATGACACATTTGAGCAATGTATCAATTGATGATGTCATCATAGTATGAACACCACAGAGATTACTTAAAAATAACCTACATAGTACAAGACAATCACTTGATGTGGTTTTTGTCACTGCCCTAGTTGGCAGTGTGAACCTGGAAGAGCAGGACCTAATAATGAGGGCAAACTAATTGGCCCAAAACTAAAGCCTTATACAGTAGCCAACTTTATTCAGAGCATCAAACAGTTTATACTCTGAGGGTCAAGAAGAGTTGCCTAAGTAAAGTGTACAATCACTAGGACAAACTGTACAAGGTAAAAAAAATCAAGTTTTTCTATAGAGACATAAAACAAATAATAGACAGTTGTGGTGAATAAGTAGCTCACTTCTATCCACTCTTCTAATAGGGGCACAAAAGTATATTCTAATAATAACCCATGTTGTCCAAAATTCATTTCTAGTGCATGAACTGGCTTCTTGGAGCTCATTCCCATAGAGAAACATTTTGCTCAGCCTTGATACTGGGGAGAGTGTAGTAAGATTATGGTGTTACATTGTAAGTAATTGTCTTGACTACTGGTTTAGTAAAATTGCTAATTGGCCAAAGGCAAACAGGAAGTGTGGGCAGGGCTACCAGACAAACAAAACTCTGGGAACAGGAAGAACAGAGCAGAGATACCAGGAAGAAGCAGATGAGTTGCTAACAGAAGCAGAGGAAAAGAGCTAAAATGCTACTGTAAGAAAAGGTACCCAACCACATGGCTGAATAGGATAAGAATCATAGGTTAGTTTAAGGGTAAAGAGTTAGCAAACTATATGCCTGGGCACTAGGTCAATTAGCATAAAATTAATATAATTGTTTGTGTGATTCTGTGGGACTGCAGGTCTGAGGGTCCAGAACACAGGGCCAGGCCAGAAAATCCAGGCCAGAAACTTCATACTATAAAAGGTGCATGAATGTAGGTAAAATATGTATACATGAAGCCATAGAAAGCTTAAAAACAATCTAGAGCACAGAAACGGAGCCAAAAGCAGCTTCTGAGTTGTGTCTCTCAATTGTACTGTGGCAAAGAGACTAAGTAGTGTATGGAATTAAATTACAAAATGGAATATTTGCTGCATGCAAATTAAGCTCAAACAAGGCTGGTTCCTGAACCTCATTGTAAGCAAGGAGCTGTATATGGTGGATTTAAAGTTTCTGTTTATAAGGTGAAAAAGAAACAAAGTCAAAGACTGAGTCTTATTACCAGCAATGTTTTCTTGAGTCAGCTCTGTTTGAATGAGGCAAGCAGAGGCACAACTTTTTTAAGTGAGGTTTCCTGATTCAGCCTTAGGGGTAAAACACTTATGAGTCTTTTAGGAGGTCCTGCTGCCAAATACTTAAATGGAGCTCATGAACAACAATGCTTTACTTGGTGATTATATGAACCTTAAAATTCCTCAAAGTGGTAATTGTGGGCCCTACCAGTACCTTGGCTAAAAGGCTAAAGTCTATGAAGCTAGAATAGCAGCTGGGTGGAGCCAGCAAGCCACTCTAGCTCAGCCTTTAATCCTTAGCAACACCTAAAGATGTGATCAGAAACAGAAGGAAATAGAGGGAACTGGGTGACATCAGCCACCCTAGCCAAACAAAGGTGTGGTCAGAAACAGAAACATATAAAAAAATAAGAGATATAAAGACAGATTTAAAAAACCTCCAAATGGAGTGTTTATAAGGTATACATAGGCTTGAGAGAGAGAAGAAAAAGGAAAAAGGACAAAAAAAATCCTTAAAAAAGAAATGGAATAAAAAGAAATAGTAAATAGTAAAAATGGAGAATACAAAAAGTGTATGGATACTGCATGTTCTTGTCTTGTCTTTAAATTTTTTGACTGAAAATGAGGTATTAAAAACTGCTAAAAGACATTTGATTATAAATGTTGTTGGATTCATTTAACCTATATATTTTATAAATTAGTTGACTTTAAAATTGAGGTCAAAAGATATGCTACTTTGGAAAAGAGGTTTTCTTTTTATTTCCACAGAAAATGAGAGACTGTGGATTTATTTGTAGTTAAAGAAAATAAAATTTGATCAAGAAAAACCCCCTGAAAAGTTTTCAATGGAAACAGATGGCCCAGATGATAAATCCAGCATGTCAGAGCCCAGTTTCTTTGAAGCTCTATAACCAAAACAGACTTGAGGAGACTGACTGAGATGACCCAGTCTTACAGACTACTCCACTAAGGACTTGTCCATAATCCTAAATTTTTCTTTGGATTCTCATGGGATTGCCAGTGCCCCCATTCAGCAGGAAGTACCCTAGAGAACTATGCCCACATTCCCAAAAAGATGGATTATGGATGTTTATGTTAATTTATCGTGTTGGTTATTAGTCATTATAGGTAATTTTTAAAAAGGATGTAAGATTTGGGGTGTTATAGAACGTTTTTCCCAGCCCGTTTTGGGCCCAATGGATTATGGATGTTTATGTTAATTTATCATGTTGGTTATTAGTCATTATAGGTAATTTTTAAAAAGGATATAAGATTTGGGGTTCTTTTTTTTAAAAGAAAAAAGGGGATATACGTTGTAGGGAGATTTCTGACCCCATTTGGGCCAGAAATTCAATCTTCCTGTGGCTGCTTTTCCCCAAAAAAATGACTCACTCATTTATATTAACTTTATCCTGTTTGACCTATGTGTCAGGCACATTGCTAGCTAGCTATTTCATCTTAATTCAATCCATTTTCATTAGCCTACTTGGCACATGGCCTTGCCCATGGCCCTTAGCTCACCTACATGTAGCTAGTCCTACATGCTTCTTCTTGGGCAGCTGGATGGAGTCTGTCTGACTCAGCATTCCTTATACCTGGGCCTCAATTTCCCTGCCTACTTCTAGGGCACCCAACACAGGCCAAAATGGTTTCTTTATTTATAGAATGATATTCATAGCATACAAACGAACATTCCCACCACACTTTCTCTTTTCTGTCTAATCAAAAAGGAAGCTTTCAATTTCAATATAGCAAAATTACATATAACAAAACACTTATCAAGCAAGAATTACAGTTACAATATCAAGTCTATTTGTAATTAACAAAATTTTAAAAATATTCTATTGTCTACATTATCCTTATCAGTCTAGAGTTTCTTATCTAATATATCTTTTAAAATATCTAAGAAAGATTCTTATCTATATTCTAGACATTTAAGATATACCTTGTATTTGTTATTTGTTAGTTATAGTGTGATCTTACTTATGTTAGTGCCTTTTGCTCCCCTAGACACTACCTTATGGTGAACCCCATACTATATAATCTTATACATAGTTTAGAACATTCTTAGTTAGACAAAAGAGGGAGATGTAGTGGGATGCAAGTATTACCCAAGGAAGCATTAGTAACCTCAGCAAATATTAGTGACCTCAAAAGATCCAGCCCCTGATTGGGTGTGGCCAGGATCAATCAAGACCCATGAACACCAACGCGCTTTCTTGTTTGGTTCCTGCTTTTCTCTGGGAGAAGACTGAACATCCAGTGCAGAAGTTCCAACTCTCCTAGAATTGCATTAAGGATATCTTGTATCTGTGAGTGTTTCTTTTAACCCTTTAATAAATATTAATTCTTATATGATATATTGTATTAGAATAATTTCAGCTAAATCTGGTGCCCAACACTTTTTGGTTTGTTCTCCACACTAGCTGGGCTGCAAGCCACAGGCCAGGCTTGGCTCACAACCTAAAATATAAGAGCCTGGGCTGACCTGCATTCTCAGGTTCAGCTACAAAGGGTATAGGACCCAGGTGAACAAGGGGCCACAGGCCACATGGCAGAATAGATTAATGGAAATGGGTTGAATTAAGATGAAAGGGCTAGCTAGCAATGTGCCTGAGACATAGGTCAAATAGGATGAAATTAATATAAGCATCTGAGTCAATTTTTTTTGTGGGGGGATACATACAGCTGCTGGTAGGTCGAACCTCTGGCCTGGATGGGGCCAGAAACCTTCTACAACAGATATGTAGTAGGATTATGGTATGTTGTAAATATCTGTTCCACCTATTTGTTTAATAAAATTTCTGATTGGACAAAGGCAGACAGGTAGTGTGGACAGGGCTACCAGATTAAGAAAACTCTGGGAACAGGAAGAACAGAGCAGAGATGCCAGGAGACACAGAGGAAAGAAATTGAAATGCTGCTGAGAAAAGGTACCGAGCTGCATTGATGAACAAGATAAGAATCATGGGTTGAGATAAGATGAAGGAATTAGCAAGATATATGCCTGGGCCCCAGGTCAATCAGTAAGCAGAGTGCAATTAATATAAGAGTCTATGTGTTTTTGTGAGACTGTTTGAGGTTTTGAATAAATTATTCAATTCACAATTTTTTACCCTAATATTGGTCCATAAGTTGGAAATGTCTCTTTGTAATCCTAGGAAATCATTAAGAGTCCTTAATCTATCTCTCCTGATTTGCACCTTTTGGGGGTTCTAATTTTTTGTTGACCTATTTTGCATTCTAACAATTAATGAAATCTCCTCTTTGTATTTTTTTAGGAGCAATTTGTAATCCCCAAGCAGGCAAAATCTTTTTCCTTCTTCAAACATTCTTTCTAATATATATTTAAGTCAGCCAACAAGATATCATCTATGTCGTGGTAAATGATAGAATAGAGAAATGTTTATGTATCCCTTCTAATGGCTGTTGCACAAAATATTGACACAGAGTAGGGCTATTTAACATTCCCTGTGGGAGAACCTTCCATTGATATCTCTTTATAGGTGTAGAGAGCTGCCTGCTGCTGCGCCCTAGAGATGGTGCTGATTTCCAGCCTCCACCCCCCGTGGGTGAGTGCTCTCTTTGATAAACAACTCCTTATTTGGCTTGAGCCTGGGGTGTGGTTTGCTGTTGCATATGTGGACCTATGAGCTGTGCCCACATGGCTTATTGGGATTGGATGCCCTGAGAGTTTCTAGTC
>PVIH01016552.1:0-45159 GCA_004025045.1 Sigmodon hispidus
AAACCATTACATGAATTTGGGTCTTTAAAAATTAGAAGAGATCCTGCAGTAGGAGATGAACCAGGGTGTAAACACCAGGCAGGATCCTAGTCTCAGCTTCCAGGGCCAGAACTTTGTTTTTGAGTTGCTCTTTATCTTGAGGGCAAGGGCCACCCACAGAGTGACAATCTCCTCAGGTGCTTCAGGCCAGTGGACCACCAATTCTGGGAATCTATCTCACCTAGGATCCAGCAATACCACTTCTGGGTGTATACTCTTAAAAACTCACCTTTGCACTCCAAATGCATTATCTCAACTATGTTCATAGCAGTGTTATTTGCAATAGTAAGAACCTGAAAACAACCTAAATGCCCTTCAACTGAAGAATGGATGAAGAAACTGTGGTATATCTAAACAATGGATACTATTCAGCAGTAAGAAAAAATTATATCCTAAAATTTGCAGGCAAATGGATGGATTTAGAGAATATTCTCCTGAGCAAGGTATCACAAACCCAGAAACATAACCAAAGGATGTACTCACTCATTAGTGGACTCTAAACAAAAGAGCAAAAAGCAAAACATGTTCAAGTTGGAACCCACAAACACTGAACAGCTTGAGATCTGAAACACCTTGGACCTGCACCTTTGATCTCACTCCCTCCAGCGGAACACCTGAGCCAGTCTTGATATTCAAGTGAGGAAAGTGAATCTTCCAGGAGTGGATGCTGAACTAAGTCACATTGGGAACTTGGGACCTCCTGCCCTTGCTAGGGAGGGGATAAAGAGATGTGGAGAAAAGAGTGACTGGAAGGGGCGGGAGGGAGAAGGGAGTATGAACAAGGATATACACGGATAAAAAATATGACTGTATTCATAATAAATAAAAAAGAAAAATTTCACATAAAAAAGAAAAATTATGGTAGAAATATACAAATTTGTTCATATATTAAAAGTCGTGTATCTACAAACTAGAATAGTCTATAAAATAAAACATTAGAGTTTATGACATTAAATTAGAGTTTTCAATATCACCAGGTATTCTAATGGTTAATGATGTGCCTGCAATATTCAGAGTAAAGTATATATGCAGTGTGCTCACTATCAAGGCTATAGCAAAGTGTATTTCTTTGAAACAGTAATGAACACTGTTAGAAACACTCTTAAATAATTATACTGCTTAATTTTGAATTAATTTTGGTTATTACATGCTCAAGAACTTTCTTGGTGCCAATTTTTTCAAGGTCTTCCCTTTTAGTTATGGGACCATATATGGAGCTATGACAAGTTAAACTAGGAACCGCATGATATTTTCCAGTACCATATAGTTTCATCAAAAACCTAATGTCATTTGAAATACTAAGGAAGGAACCTCAGTGGAAGTGATATTATCACATTTCCTTCAAGACCATACAAACAATCTCTATGGAAATTACTAATATTTAAAATTAATTTGGCTTCTGAGACTATACTCTGGGAATAAGATTGTATCTTGTTGTCTTGACAGCTAGATATTCAAGCTATGTTTATATTGCTGAGTATACATGAAAGATGTCTCAGCATCTAACAAAAGAGTTGAAACTTATGGGACATTAAGAAAGCATTCTTAAATGAAAATTCATAGCACTAGATGCCCACATGAAAAGACTAGAGAAATAGCACAAAAGGGAAATATCAGCATAGCTGAAAGTCCTAGAACAATTAGAAGTGTATTCACCTAGAAAGAATAGACAGCAAGAAATAATCAAACTTAAAGCTGAAATCAACACAATTGAAACAAAAAGAACAATACAAAAAAATTAATGAATCCAAGAATTGGTTCTTTGAGAAAGTCAACTAGGTATATAAACCCTTGTCCAAAATAAGCAAAAAGCAGAGAGATTATCCAATCAACAACATCAGAAATGAAAAGGAGGACACAAAAGACCCCACAGGAAATCCAGAGAATTATCAGGTCATATTTTGAAAATCTATACCTCACATAAATGGAAACCCTAGAAAAACTGGACAGCTTTCTATACAGCTAGCACTTATCAAAATTAAGTCAAGATTAAAGATTGAAACAGTCCTATAACACCAAAGAAAATACAAGCTATCATTAAAAGTCTCCCAAATAAAAAATCCTAGGACCAGATGATTTCAGTGCAGAATTCTACCATACATTCAAAGAAGTGCTAATTAGAATACATCTCAAACTGTTCCATACAGTAGAAACTGAAGGAATATTGCCAAACTCTTTTTAGGAGGACACAATAAACCTGATACCCAAGCCACTCAAAGACACAACGAAGAAAGACAATTACAGACAAATTACTCTCATGAACATTGATGCAAAACTTATCAGCAAAATTCTGGCAAACCTAATACAACAACATCTAAAAAAAAATCATCCACCATGATCAAATAGGCTTGATTCCAGAAATACCAGAAATGCAAGGATGGTTCAACTTAGCAGAAAGCTTGACTGTTAAACATCACATAAAAAAAAAAAAAAAAGAAAAAGAAATTAAAAAAAAAAAAAACCTCAAGGAAAAGAACCACATGATCAAATCCTTAGACACTGAAAAAAGACTTTGACAAAATCCAACACTCCTTTAAGATAAAAGAACGAGAGAGGTCAGGAATACAGGGAATATATCTCAATATAATAAAGGCAATTTACAAGAAGCCAACAGACAGCATCAAACTTAATGGAGAAACCCTCTAAGCAATCCCACTGAAATCAGGAGCTAGACAAGGATGTCTTCTCTCCCCTTACTAATTCAATATAGTTCTCAAAGTTTTAGCTAAAGCAATAAGAGAACAAAAGGAGATCAAGGGGACACAAATTGGAAAAAAGGAAGTGAAATTATCTCTATTTGCAGATGATATGATTGTATACATAAGTGACCCACAAAATTCTTCCAAGGAACTTCTACAGCTGATAAGCACCTTCATCAATGTAGCAGGATACAAGATTAACTCAAAGAAATCAGAAGCCCTCCAATAAACTAAAGATAAAAGGGCTGAAAAAGATGTAAGGGAAATATCACCCTTTGTAATCACTACAAATAGCATTAATTACCTTGGAGTAATTATAACCAAAGAAGTAACAAATCTGTTTGACAAAAATTTTAAATCTCTGAAGAAGAAATTGAAGAGGATATCAGAAAATGGAAAGCTCTCCCATGTTCCTGGATTGGTAGGATCAACATAGTAAAAATGGCGATTCTACCAAAAGCAATCTACAGATTCAATGCACTGCCCATCAAAATCCCAACACAATATTTTTTGGACCTTGAAAGAACAATATTCTATTTCATTTGGAATAACAGGAAAGCCAGGATTGCCAAAACAATTTTGCTCAACAAAAAGCCTCAAAAGGCATCACCATCCCTGACTTCAAGTTATACTATAGAGCTACAGTAATAAAAACAACCTGGTACTGGCATAAAAACAGACTTTTGAATCAATGGAATCAAACTGAAGACTCCAACATTCATCCACATACCTATGGAAACCTGATTTTTGACAAAGAGGCCAAAAATATATGATGGAAAAAAGATAGTATCTTCAACAAATGCTGTTGGCATGGTAGTTGGTAGAGTGTAGAAAATGGAAATAGATCCAAACCTATCACCTTGTACAAAACTTAAATCCAAGTGGATCAAAGACCTCAACATAAAGCCAGCTACACTGAACTTGATAGAAAAGAAGGTGGAAAATACCCTCCAATGCATTGTCACTGGTGACCATTTCTTAAATATAACACCAGCAGCGCAGAAACTGATAACAACAATCAATAAGTGGAACCTCCTGAAACTGAAAAGCTTCTGTAAAGCCAAAGACACAGTCAATATGACAAAATGACAGCTTACAGAATGAGAAAAGATTTTTACCAACCTTACAAGTGACATAGGATTGATCTCTAAAATATATAGAGAATTCAAGAAACTTGAGCACATAGCCCTTAATAACCCAATTAAAAAATGGGGTTCAAAACTGTAAAGAGTATTCTCAGCAGAAGAATTAAAAATGGCTGAAAGGCACATGAGAGTGTGCTCAACATCTTTAGACATCAGAGAAACGCAATTCATAACAACCACTTTATACTGTCAGATTGACTAAGATTAAAATCACAGATGACAGCCTATGATGAAGAGGATGTAGACTAGGGGAACACTCCTCCATTGTTGGTGTGAGTGTAAATTTGGTAAGCATCTTTGCAATGCAGTATGATGTTTTCTCAGAAAACTGGGAATAATCTCCCCAAGGATCCAATACCACTTTCAGTCATATACCCTAAAGATGCATGTTCATACTCCAAAAGCATTAGCTCAGGTATGTTTATAGCAACATTATTCATAATAGCAAGAACCTGGAAATGACCTAAATGCCATTCAACTGAGGAATGGGTTAACAAACTATGGTACATCTACACAATGGATTAAACTACTCAACAGTTAAAAAAAAATTATATCCTAAAATTTGCAGTTAATTGAATGGATATGGTGAATATCCTCCTGAGTGAGGTATCACAATCTCAGAAAGAGAAGCAGGGGATATACTCACTCTTTAGTAAACTTTAAAAAAATAAAAGAGAGATATATCTCAAGGCTAGAATATAGCTAAATGACACAATGCCTCACTTCTGCATTGATGTTCTCTGGCAGGAGTGTGGGTGAGCAAAGACTTGTTTTCTTTAAGCGTCTGGCCACAGTGTGTTTAATTATGCTCTAGTAAGTAAGTGAGCAGCATGAGTGGGCATTTTTGTAAATGGGGAGAAGATCATAGGAGTGGGCATGAATCTGAGAGGTCTGATAACTGAGGTTGATGGGGTTCATGATGTAAAAATCACCAAATGATAAATATATAAATTAAAAAGGAGTTCAAACTCACATAAGAATGCATGTTCAAATACTGTATCTAAAATAGCTTGTGAATAAGCAATAAATGTTTCTATTTTCTTCACAAACACGTAAAGCAGAGGACTAGATGGAAACTCCTTTTAGAGAAATGTCCCCTCAGGAAATACATCTAATTACAACCTCAGATTAATTACCTAAATTGGGTATTAAATGAATCAATCAGTGTTCAGCCTCTTTAATTTCACATTTCATTGGTTTTTATTGATATTGCAAAGTATGATATGCATTAACTGTTAAACTGTTGTTAGAAATAAAGCTAGTATTGCAAATTGTTGGTAAAGTGACCACTGAAATTTTAAGATGTCAACCCATTACACACAATTCATTATAGGTACTAATGCTTTCAAATAATTTCAAATCCAAAAGTTAATGCTTGGGAGAAAAAGATGTAAGGTTGTGTCTAAATTATATTTTTGTGGGTGAAATATTTGTTCTAAATGATAAATTAGTGGTATTTCTTATAGTTTTATTATGTTACTCTTATTTGATTTTTTCAGTTGATATTGTGTGTCAAGCATATTATAACATATGAAAGCCTAGCATGATGATTTTTTCTATAATGTTTGTTTAATTATTAGGGGGATTGAAATGGAGATAAGGGGTTTACATTTATATGTGACCTTGTAACTGTTAAGACAGTTACTTACAGTCTTAATTTTAGTGTTTTTTAGGTCAGAGAAACTAATTTTAACTATTGAAAAATCAATCAGGAACAACTGAAAGACATTTAGCTTAATTATTCCTAAAACCCATAGATGTAATTATCCCAAATGGTGTTAATACTGTGATCCAAACAAACTTATTTTGTCTCTACCTCTCTGACTGCTTATATATCTCTCATTCTCTACATAAATTATCTATTTGTACATTTTTCTGTCTATCTATCATCTAACAATTCATACATCAATAACCTTTCCTACTTTTCCTCTATTCTCATTTTTCTTTTTTTTTCTCCCTGTCAAATACAAACATACAAACACACAAATATGTGCATGCACACACACATATATTTGATATTTAAAATATATCTTATTCTATCTCCTAGTTATTTTGATATATATGTATATATTAATTTACCTATATTTCAATGATTACGATTTATTTTACCTATCTATACTATCATATCTCTTAGTCAATTGTCTCTATTTGTATGGCTTGCTATATTTGAGAGTAAAATATAAAGTCAATGTAATTAAATGACTTCAAAAAATTAAGATAACATTTATTGAATCAATTCATCTAAAGCTCTGTTGAAGATAAGGTGATATAGAACTTGACTTTCAAGTTTCCACTAAAAATAAAATACACAACAGAAATCACTTCCTGAAGGTACAGAAAACTTAATGTACCAAAAGAACATTATGAAAAAAAAGAATTTTAATGAATATATTCCAATTTACTTGTGATAAATGCTTGGGCTGGTACTCTAGTGACAAGATTATTCTAAATTTCCAATTTTGAATAGTTCTTTATTGTAAAGACTGTACAGTCAGTTATCATGCTTGATATTTATTTTGGAAATAATCATGCAATATATAGCTATACCATTTTTGTAAAGGAGAAGGACAATGTACTGTTTATTCTTGATAAAATCAGAAGGAGACAGCACAAACTACATTTTGTAGCTGAATGAAAAAATCGATAGTGTGTTCTTAGGAGCTCCTTAGTTACTGTTCTTTTCAATGTCCTTAGGTTGTCCCTTTGATTGACTTCATTTTATTTTGTACTTTGTTACAAGTCTCTAAAGCAGAAGGGGTAAATTTTCTTTTTTTTTCCTGTCATAAAGTTACAATTTTTTTTATTATGAAGAAAAAGAGTCATATTTTTTATCCATGTATTCCCTTGTTCAGGCTCCCTTCCCCCTCCCACCCCTCCCAGTACCTCACTCTTCTCTCCTCAGTTTATCTCCTCCCTAGCAAGGGCAGAAGGTCCCAAAGTTCCAAGGTGGCTTAGTTCAACATCCATCCCAGGCAGATCTGCTTTCCTCACCACCACAACAAGACTGAGTCAAGTGTTTCTCTGGAGGGAGTGGGCTCCAAGTTTTCAGTCCAAGTAGATGCTGATGTTAAACCATCTACTTGAAAAAGAAATGTCTAATTTTCAGTGAAATGAAGTCAAACAGTTAACAGAAGCATCACCATCCCCGAATTCAAGTTATACTATAGAGCTACAGTAAATATTACTACTACTACTACTACTACTAATAATAATAATAATAATAACAATAATAATGCTGGGTTTTAGCAAAAAACAGACTTGTGGATCAATGGAATCAAATTGAAAATCCCAACATTAACCCAAAAACAGATGCACATATGTTTTTGACAAAAAGGCCCAAAATATTCAATGGAAAAAAAGATAATATCTTTAACAAATGGTGTTAGCATAGCTGGAAGGTAGTGTGTAGAAGATGCACATTAGCTCACTATGTTCATAGCAGCATTATTTGTAATAGCAAGAACCTAGATGCCTCTCAACTGAAGAATGGATTAACATGGAGTACTACTGAGCAGTAAGAAAAAAATGATTTCCTAAAATTTGCAGGCAAATGGATAGATTTGGAGAATATCTTCCTGAGAGAGGTATCTCAAACCCAGAAATATAAGAAGGACATGTGCTCACTCATTAGTGGACTCTAAACAAAAAAAGCAAAAAGCAAAGCATGTCCAAGCTGCAAGCCACAACTACTGAACAGCTTGGTATCTGAAACACTTTGGGTACCACTCCCTCTAGAGGAGCACCTGACTCAGTCTTTGTGTTGGGGTGAGGAAAGTGAATCTGCCAGGAGTGGAGGCTGAACTGAGCAACATTGGGACATTGAGACCTCCTGCCCTTGCTGGAGAGGAGATTGGGAGATGTGGTGAAGAGAGAGTGACTGAAGGGTGTGGGAAGGGGAAGGGACCTTGAATAAGGATATATGCAGATAGAAAATGTGACTTTATAAAAAAAATAAACCTAAATAAATAAAAAAAGAAACTCAGTACCATCTTTGGAGGATATTTGCCTCATAATGAGTAACAATTTTTCTTGTTTAATTTTTATTTTCACTAAATTCTAATTTTATTATCTTTATTTCATTTACTCCACAGGTGTTTGGCATATGCACTATGGCTTCTGATGCTGTGTTTTTATAGGCTAAGTCAATGTATAAAGTAACAGTTTTCTGCATCTATTCCTGTTTCTTCTGCCTTTTCTTGGGCTCTTTTCTTGAGTTTGTTTGGTTTTATTTTTATGAGTTTAGATTTGTTTTATCTATTTTTATTTTATTATTATCCCTCAGAACCTTGTTTGCTTGCCAAGATACAGAAATAAGATATATCCATAATGGAGGGGGTGAACTGTAGGGGTATATGGAAAAGAAAACATGATCAGGAAATATAAAATAAAAACATCTTCTTTTTAATGAAATAAAAACAGAAAGAAAAAGATATAAGAATGTGATAAATGGTCAGTTCTTAAATAATTGTAGAATTTTTAATGAATTTTTGTAACAAAACCAGGGCAAACAAGCATGAAAATGGACTTTACTGTAGAAGTGAGAAAAGTAGGCACAGAGATGAATTCATAGTCATACAACTGTTATGACAAGAATGAGGTCACTGGAGTTCATGTAAGTGTTTGGAAACATAATATTAGTAAGGAAATTGACACAATTATATAAACTGTTTACCTTGATAAGAAATCTTGAAGATTAAAGTTAGAAATATGTAGGTACTTTTAACAGAAGTAGATAGAAGTCCTCATCTCAAACATTTCTAGAAATGCAATATCAAACATTCTTTTTCATGGAAAATGAAGACTGAAATGTATCAAATATTTGTATTATATTGGAAATAACATACATAATTGTGTTGGTTGAATTGAATAGCTAAATGTATTTTAGCTATTGAATTTCTCAAACATTATCTCTCCTTTACTTTAAGTGTATTAAAAACCTCAACATAAGACTAGATACCTTGAATATAATAGCAGGGAAATAAAGGTACACATTCATGAGTACAGAAAGGAACTTTCTGAACTGGACTCTCAATAGTTTCTGCAAATAGTGTAGCTCAACAATTATTTATGAGATTTCAAAAAACTAAAACCCTTTTATAGAGAGAGCAAAGGACATCATCTTTCAAGCAGAGTGGCAATGTATAGAATTGAAAAAAAAGTTCTTTAACATGTATGCAAAAACTAAACATTTATGTTTAAAATTCAATTAAACCTGTTGAAGGTGTTTTTTACACTGAGATAAGTAATTTAATATATACAATTTCTATCACGTGTGTGAGGATATTCATGATATTGAGTGGTGTATATAGAAAGACTTAGATGGAGAAAACTTGAAAAAAACAGGAGGAAAAGAAGCTAAGGAGAAAAATATGTAATTATAGCTTAATTAAAAAACATAAACTATTTTAAGCAATTTATTTATTTTTCATACAATACACTCAAATGGCAATCACTCTTAACTCCCTTCCTCTCTGCTTCTCTCCCATCTCTCCTCTCATTCATTTTTAAAAATGATACTGTTTGGCATATTAAGTTTAGGAGGTCCCAATGAGTCCCTCCTCCCAGTATCTAGACTGAGTAAGGTATTCCTCTGTAAAGAATGGGTTCTATGAAGCCAGTTTATGCAATAAGAATAAACCCTGGTCTTACTGTAAGAGGCCTCACAAAACGCTCACATAGTTCAACTACCATCTACATTTAGAGGGTTTAGTTTTTTTCCATGAAGGTTGCTCAGTAGTTATTTTAGAGTCAGTGATCTCTCAATAGCTTGGGTCAGCCATTTCTGTGGGTCTCCTCCTCATTATCCTGATCCATTTTCTCATATGCTCTTTCCTTCCTTTCTCCAGCTGGACCTGGAGCATGACAAAATTCTTAGCTGTGGATCTCTGTTGCTGGATGAAGGTTCTGTAATTACAGTTAGGGTTGTCATTCATTTGACTAATGGAGAAGTCCTGTTTAAGCATCTTTTTTTTTTTTATGTCTTCTGAATTTTTACTCTTCATTATTTATTTATTTATCAAGAAAAACAGTAAAATGAATTTAAAATGCTGAAAAGTTAACAATAACTTTAAAGAAGATAAAAATCATAAGCATGACTTATCAAGGGTGATAATGCAAATAAGATTGCTACACATTTATTTACTTTGTGTTCATCTTTCCCTCTGAATTTTTTTTCCATCCTGGTATATCTTTATTTAAGGTCCCTTCCCCCTCCCACCACATCAGGTCATTTTTTCTTCTCCACAACTCCCCATCCCCTCCCTGGGCAGGGAGCAGACAGTCCTATGGTCCAACTAACCCAATAATGCTTGAATCAGTCTCCACTCCTGGCAAAACCAGTTTTGTTCCCCCTCCCTCAAGAGTGAGTCCGATGTTCCTATAGTTGGAGTGGGATCCGAAGGGTCAGTCCAGGGTGTTTCTGATCCCAAGCTGTTCAGTGGTTGTGGTTTGCCGCTTGGGCATGCTTGGCTTTTTTTTTCTTGTTTGTTTGTTTAGAGACCACTAAGGAGTGAGTACATTCCCTGCTTATCTTTCTGAGATTGGGATACCTCACTCAGGAGAATATTCTCCAAATCCATCCATTTGCCTGTGAATTTTAGGATATCATTTTTTCTTACTGCTGAGTAGTATTCCATTGTGTAGATGTACCAGAGTTTGTTAATGCATTCTTCAGTTGAGGGACATCTAGGTTGTTTCCAGGTTCTTGCTATTACAAATAATGCTGCTATGAACATATTTGAGCTTATACCTTTGGAGTGTGAATGTGCCTCTTTAGGGTATATACCCAGAAGTGGTATTGCTGGGTCCTTGGGGACATTGATTCTCAATTTTCTAAGAAACCGCCATATTGCATTCCAAAGTGGCTGAACAAGCTTACACTCCCACCAACAATGGATAGCTGCAGATAGTATTAAATACCTTGGAGTAACTATAACCAAAGAAGTAACAGACTTATTTGACAAAAATTTTAAATCACTGAAGAAAGAAATTGAAGAGGATATCAGAAAATGGAAAGCTCTTCCATGTTCCTGGATTGGTAGGATCAACATAGTAAAAATGGCAATTCTACTAAAGGCAATCTACAAATTCAATGCAATGCCCATCAAAATCCCAACACAATATTTTTTTTGGACCTTGAAAGAACAATACTGAATTTCATTTGGAATAACAGGAAAGCCAGGATTGCCAAAATAATTTTACTCAACAAAAGAACCTCAGGAGGTATCACCATCCCTGACTTCAAGCTATACTATAGAGCTACAGTAATAAAAACAACCTGGTACTGGCATAAAAACAGACTTGTGGACCAATGGAATAGAATTGAGGATCCAGACATTAACCCAAAAACCTATGAACACCTGATCTTTGACAAAGAGGCCCAAAACATTCAATGGAAAAAAGATAGTATATTTAACAAATGGTGTTGGCATAGCTGGATGGAAGTGTGTAGAAAAATGCAAATAGACCCAAGCCTGTCACCCTACACAAAACTCAAATCCAAGTGGATCAAAGATCTCAACTTAAACCCAGCCACTTTGAACTTGATAGAAAAGAAAGTGGGAAATCCACTTCTACGAATTGGCACAGGCGACCACTTCCTAAATATAACTCCAGTGGCACAGACACTAAGACCAACAATCAATAAGTGGGATCTTCTGAAGCTAGGAAGCTTCTGCAATGCCAAGGACACTGTGAATAGGACAAAACGATAACCTACAGAATGGGAAAAGATTTTCACCAACCCTACAAGTGATAGAGGACTGATCTCTAAGATATATAAAGAGCTCAAGAATCTAGATTCCCAAAACCTTGAATAACCCAATCAAAAAATGGGGTACAGATCTAAAAAGAGAATTCTCTGCAGAGGAACTACGAATGGCTGAAAGGCACCTGAAAAAGTGCTCTTCATCTTTAGCCATCAGAAAAATGCAAATCAAAACAACTTTGAGATACCACCTAACACCTGTTAGATTGGCTAAGATAAAAGGCACTGATGACAGCCTATGTTGGAGAGGATGCAGAGCATCTTCTTTACTTTTGCTTGGGGTCCTTTCCTGGGATACCTTGTGGGTTCTTGAATGTTTCCCTAACATCACATGTCTCTCTAACTCCATAATGGCTCCTTCTATTGAGATATCTATTTTTTTTGTTTTCCCTATCTTCTTCTTTTCCCACTCAGCTATCTCATTTTTTTTTCATGACTTCTTTCCACCTCCCATTGCTTGCTCCTCCATATGATCCCAATTTACTCAGGACATCCTTACCATTTCCCCTTCCCACAGAGATGATAGCTATCTCTTTTATGTTTCTCCTATTAGCTAGCTTTCTGCGGGTTGGGGGTTGGAGCTAGGCTATCCTGGTTATCCTGACTCACATTGGAATTCTATGTTCTCTCTGGAGAATGGATTGAGAATTGAGTGTTGAGGAGAGTGAGGGAGAATGGGGAAGTGGGGAGGTAGGGCAAGCAGTGGAGTGTATGAAAAAAAATTAAAATAAAAAACAGTAGTTTAGTTTTTCTTTTGGTATCAATTTAATTAAATATTTTTCTTCAACCAATGAACTGAACAGATAAGTTTTCAGTTCTTCATCAACTTTGACACTGTATTGTATTAATTCTCCTTAATACTTATTTATCATCAAAGACATCATCAGACAATTATTAATTGTACCATTTCCTTACAATTTAATTTGTTCCATTAAACTTATGAATATATACAATGTTTTGCTCATAAAAGTTTATTATTATAAACTTTGTCATAAATAGGATCTTGAAAACTTGTAACAAAGTATTTACTATTTAAAGCAAACAAGTAATATTTTTGCCATTTGGTTAATATCATTCATGTAAAATTACTAAATTATTTATACTTGTCTGCTCTTTAATGATTTTTCCTTTTTTGGTTTTCTTTTATAAAATAATTAATTATGTTGATAAGAAAAAACAAATAAAAAACTTATTGTCTTAGGAATTCAAATTCTTAGCATAGAACTGACATATATTACGATACACATCTATAATGACAAGAGTGATACTGCAATGAAGGTTAACAAAATATAAATAGAAAGTGACAGATCACAGGATAAACTTCTCAACATGTCTCATTAAAAAACAAAAACAAAAACTTTTATTTAGCAGATAAATAAATCACAACCTACCTATATGCCTTACATATATTCCAATAACTTTAGCTACCCTAGTTACTCTATTGTAATTTCTCACCCATCAATATTTTGGCTGAGTCTGTATACTCATAACTTTATTCATTATGAACCATAGTCATCATGCAATTATGCTTTGGCCTTGGTTCCATACCCTACTGTCCACTGCAAAAACCATGTGAGTACTATGGCTAGGCATATCAGTTCCTTAGCAATGAAAGCACTGACATGGTTCAGACTTAACTACATTCCTCATCAGTCACTGCAAGGAAAGAAAAATTATTACTTTCAATGTTTTTCTATTTTTTTTCTGTCTGGATATGTTATGCTGTTTGAATTCTCATGCAGAGATGTAAATATGGGGGGTATTAATCAGGCTCTCATGGCAGTAGCATGCTCTTAACTTTTTGCAGTTAGGTGTGTAACTGATAAAAATTTGTCTATCCAGGGAAAACTTGTCTATGTAAGAGAGAAATTTTAATAGATAAAATACATGCACACAAATGTTCACTTCTAATTTAGCATTTGACATGGCAGGGAAAATGAGGTAAATAGCAAGATCATATAGAGATCTCTCATTCCTTAGAGTTGGTAGCTTATAAACATAAGTGATTAAACATTAGATCTATATCCATGCAATTTTCCTGAGATCCTAAATATTTAGAACCAGTAAAAAATACCAATAAAAATAAAGTGTGGTAGAAAAGATAGAATAACCGTAGGAGTTATCCTTTGCGAGATGTGAATAAAAACTCACAATTTACTTTGGGGAGTATTCATAATCATTCTTCCTAAAAGCCATGATGGTCAAGAAATATTCTATACTTAAATTGCTTACATTTGAAAGAGGTTTAAATAAGCACTGCAAAAGTCTCACAGTCAATATTAGCCTTAGGTAACCATCACCCAAGAATGTGTTGTGTATATTTCTTCACTGCAAGTATGTATACTGGGGATGAAAGTTAATTCCATAGCTGGAAATATGTAGAGCAGTGTAAAGTGACCACTGGAAATGTTACATACAATATTTCAGGTCTTGGAGCCTATTAGAGTTAGGAGTTTTATTTTCCCTTGTGAAGGTGACAATTGATAGTATTGCCAGCTATATTTAGAATCTGAACCAAACCAAGAATTGTTAAACAACCATAAAGAGATATTTAGTATTGAGTAGTCACATAGCAGTTGTACAGCAAAAGCACCTCAATTTTGTTTCTGAGCTTTTCATTGAGCTTCACTGGTGAATTATATTCTAAAAGCATTGCTGCATGGTTTACTGTGGTATCTTTGTATGTTAATACTTTCTATGAAGTATTAAAACTGTCAGGAGCAATTTTCATGAGCTATTTAAGGCCATGATTCAGTTACAGCAGGTAGCAATAGATGACTCAGATGTCAATCCACCAGACAATGACTCTCTGTTTAAGGAATCATGCCAAACAGGGCGATGGATCATGAAAACTGTTGCTCCTTTCTGGACTTTCTTATGCAGCAACAGCTATGATATTTCCCCATTACTATGGATTTTCTTATAAGGGGTACATGTAATTTTATTTTATCTTAAGGGCAATATATTTTTTATAGTCAGGAAGACAACCTCTCTACACTGTGTTATTCTGATAAATAAAACAAGCTCCTATGGCCCAACTTTTTTATGAGAAACTTAGAACTCTGTTCTCTAACACAAGCCTTAGTGACAGGGCAATTTGACCAAATAAAGTGTTCTTGGTGATGGATCACAAGTAGAACTTTTACAGATATTGTTTTTGAGCAGAACTCCAATTGTCTGGCCTTGTTTGAGTCAAAGACCTTCAAAATATTTGTGTCCAATTAAGGTGATATTGCAGGGATGTGTCCATGTTATATCATAGTCCTTTAAGAGATCAAAAGCAACCTATGTTGTCCTAAGCTTCCACCATCAGCATCTTCCTGCTCTGACTCAAAAAAGAAATTAACACTTTGCATATGCTTTCCCACCAGTTTTTGTTGCAAGATGTTAGGCTCAGTAGACTGTTTATGTTTAGGTCCTGAGATTTAGGTGATTAACATGAGAAGACTGTTAACTGACTATGTTTCCATATAATTTGTCACACTTAAGAAATGTAAAATAGCACTCATATTCTTTGTCTTTTCCCCAGAGCTCTCCTTGGTTTAATTTCTTTTCTTTGTAACTTTTGTAATTGTCCATTAAGAGATAAGACAGAATTTTTACAAATGATAGTTGTTAGTTACCATTTAAGCTGACCAAGTCATTGTCATTTCTCTTATCGTATCTGAAAAGAATGCTCATCCCTGAGAATTTGCCTTCCACCTTTTTTTAGTACCAACATGTTGCTAATTAATGGAGATATTTATGGGAGAAGAAACAAAAAGTAGAATAACAAAGACCATGGTAGAGTAAAAAGCATTTTGACCATTAGGAAATTATTATCGGAATCATTCATTTCTTTACTTCTGGGAAGCATTTTGATGAGGGACCATGGGTAGTGGCTAGGAGCTAGACTCTCAGACACTACAAACATGTATGCCCTTCTCTTTAAGTTAGATGTTACAGATAATTAAACAGTTATTGTTTTGTGGTTCTGAATCAATGGTTAAATGGGGAATGGGA
The DNA here is from genome assembly GCA_004025045.1 of Sigmodon hispidus. NCBI lineage: Eukaryota > Metazoa > Chordata > Mammalia > Rodentia > Cricetidae > Sigmodon > Sigmodon hispidus. The sequence continues at coordinate 15,651 of PVIH01016552.1, forward strand.
ATCATACTTAGTCTAATCAAGGACTATAGCCATTTAGGCACAGTCTAAACATGGAAGAACTGAGGAAGTAATGGTTTATAGGGTCTCTGAATACAGTTGTCATTGTGTTTTACTTTTGGGAGTAAGGATCAGTGCTGTGAGATTATGTTTCTGAACTGTAAATTTGGTTTAATAGTATGCTAATTGATCAAGTAGCTAGACAGAAAGTAGAGGTTAGAAAACCATAGTGGAAAAATTCTCCAAAGTAAAGGAGCAGAGCAACAGCTGGAAGAGAGACAAAGAGGAAATGGGATGAGGATGTTGCTGTAAAAAATGTTACCAGCTATGTTGCTAGACATAAATCAAAATATGAGTTAAAGTGTAAGAGTTAGCAAGTAATAAGCCTGAGCCATAGACTAAGCAGCTTGTAATTGAAATTAGTCTCTGTGTCTTTCTTTGAGACTAAAAGGTTGTGGGACTGGTAGTCAGATCTTGGGGCTAAGTAGACACAGAAACTTCATATTATAAATAGTGTTCCAACGTTGCTCATCATTTACAAAGATCTGACAAAGCTTAAAAATGATTCTAAAAAGAAGCCCAAACCACATTTTTAGTTGTATTTCTCAAGTGGGCCATGGTAGAGATATCATGTCACATGGGCTTGAGCTGCAGCATGTCAGGATCCCAAAGTTTCAAAGGAATTTTGGTACAAGCACAAGCTGCATATGACAGATTTAAGGGAACTGTTTATATAGACAAAAAGGGAACAGAGGCCTGCATGGCTTCTTGGTAGCAGAATTTTGCTGAGAGTGCTTTGTTTTCTGGCAGAAAGCAAAGATATGGCTCTTTTAAGAGAGGTTTTCTGATTCAGTTTTAGCAGCAAAAATCTTCAAGATCTTATCAGAAGCCCTGTTGCTAAACACTTATAATTCATGTGCAGTGGTGTTAACGGTAGTGTAGACCCTAAAATTCTTCAGAGCTAGGTGGTAAAAGTGGGTTCCTCACAATACTTCTACCATAAAGCTAAGCTTTTGCAGACGAAGGATCTGGTGAAACAAGCCTCTATAAGCCTGTCTATAATTTTAGCCATGCTATAGAAGACTAATGATGTGGAGAGAAAAAAGAGACAAATAGTAAATACATATTCAGACAAAAAACAAAAACAAAAACTCTGAAAGATTTTACAGTGTGTTTAAAATATATGTAGGCTTGGGAGAGTAAAGAAAAAAGGATAAAGAAATTCTTTAAGTCCTTAAAAATAAATATTTATATATGTGTGTGTGTGCGCGTGTGTGTGTGTGTGTGTGTGTGTGTGTGTGTGTGTGTGTGTGTGCCACACAAAGTACAAAAATACAGAGAGACTGGATACTGTTTGCTATGTTGTCTTTAAATGCTAAGGAAGGAACAAGTGATGCTAAGAACCATTTGATTATAAATCTGCTAAATTAATCCAACCTTTATATTTTGTAAATTCCTTGACTTCAAAATTGAAGTCAAAAGATATATTACTTGGAGAGAAGATTTTCTTTTTTATTTGAACAGGAAGTGAGATGCCATGGATTTTTTTTTTCTGTGTTAATGAAAATAAGGTTTGATCAAGGAAAACCCTGTGAAAAACCTTAGATGAGAATGGATGGCCCAGATGACCCAACATTTCAGAACACCTTTGCTGCAGTTTTCTCTAAGCTCTGCATCCAGAACAGCTTCAAGGAGACTCACTGACATAATCTAGCTTTACAGACTACTCAGTTAGAACTTGACCATAATTCTGAATTTGATCCCCATAAGATTTCAATCAGCTAAAAGGAGTCTAGCGAATTACATCAACATTCCCTAAAAATGGATTATGGAGGTTTGTTTGTGTTTACAGTATTAGTTACAATTTGTTATAGATAATGTTAAAGGAAAAAAAATACAAAAGAGATTGTTATTTTCAAAATGGGGGAAATGCTGTGGAACTCTGATTTGGACTACAAATATTGGTCTAGAAAAACTGGTTAAGTAACAAGTAGGGAGTAGACATGGGGCAACCAGAAGTAGAAGATCAGATCACAGACAACATCAAGACACAGGAATGGAGGTAAGAATGCTGCTCTAAGAAAAGGTACCTAGCCATATGGCTAAATTTAAATCAAAATATGGGTACACTTAAAATATCAGAGTTAGCAAGTAATAAGCCTGAGCCATTAGTCAAAGAGCTTGTAATTAATATATACCTCTGTGTGTTTCTTTGGGACTAAGCTGTTTTGGAACTTTGGGTCCAGAGTTTGGGGCAGGGCAGGACTGAGAAACTTTTGATTATAGATCAATGATCACTCCATTAATATTTCTAATATGACACAATTATTCTTACCTACAATTAAATATAGAAATTTATTTTATAGTCTGTAATTATTCAAAGAAATGAGTTATAGAAAAATAATTTCTATTTTTTAACTATTTTTTTAAGAAATTTATTAAAGTAAAGATAATTTCCCAGTATTGAGTGCCAAAACACTCAGGACTTCCTACTATATTAAAAGGGAGGGCATTAAGTTTTTTTACAGTGTGTGTGTCTATTAGAAAGTTAAAGAGCAAATTGCCATTGTCCAAATTTAGTTCTTTCTCTCCACAGATATAAAAGGTAGAAATTTTTAAAAATCTTAGGACCAAAAGTAGGTGTTCAGGCAACATTACATACATCTCCTGACTTGTTTAAAAGCATATGTCAGGGTGAATATTTTAAAAGAATATTTATGTCCAAATAAAAGCTAAATGTACTGTTTAATAATATACTTGTGTCAACATTATCATATTTATTGATGGGTATGAAAACAACAGAACCAGAAAGCTTGGGTAGCTTATAATTATTTTTCTCTTAAATCATCTTAACTCACTCAAACCCACTTTACAAAGTTATGATAAAACCTAAAACAATGTCTTGTCAGTTGTTGTAAAATGTTATTTTAAAATGTGGTACTTATGCTTATAGTATGGAACATTTGTTTAATGACACATAAATGTGCTGCATTTTTAATGTTATATTTGTTTAACTCTGTAAAGCTAGGTTACTGTGCATGTCTAAAATATCTGATTGGTCTAGTAAAGAGGTGATAGTCAATACAAGGCAGACAAATGGATAGGCCAGGCTGGTGAGGAGAGAGAATAAATAAAGGAGAAAAAGAGAGATTGAGCAGCAGGAGAACTCAAGGAGTGAGAAAAGAAGGGACAGGCCATGCAGCCACATAGCCAGCCATGGAGTAAGAGTGAACGTGAAATTACAGAATTAAGAAAAGGAAAAAAGTCAACAGGGAAATTATAGATGGAGTAGTTTAAGAAAAGCTGGATAAAAAAGAATATCCTCCTGAGCGAAGTATCACAAACCCAGAATGAAAAGCAGAGAATGTACTCACTCATTATTGGACTTAAAAAAAAAAAAAGAAAGAAAGAAAGAAAGATGTCATTGTATACAAGAACTCAAGGATAGAACATAATTAAATGACATAGAGCTTCACTTCTGCATTGGTGGCCTCTGACATGGGTGTGGTTGAAGAAGGTCTTGATTTTGTGTAAGGAGTTGGCCACAGGATTTTTAATTATGCCCCAGTAGATAACTGAACAACATGAAGGTGCTTTTTGTAAATGGGGAGATCATAAAAGTGGGTATGAAACTGAAAGGACTGATAACAGAGTTTGATGAGGTGTATGATGTAAAATCACCAAATAATAAAAAAGATGGAAAAAAAAGAAAAAAGAAATATTATGATTAATATCAGGGTGTCACTGGCTTTGTAACTTTTAAAGAGTTTGTTTATTTTTTATGTTTTATGGAATTATAAGATAAGTATTTGTCGTAGCTTTTAAAATTATAGTAGAATTCTGAAGTAAGTCCATATTTTCTTGTGTTTCTTTCTGTTATTTTTTTTTTTATTTTTAGTGTGGAGGATTTTATTAGTGTTTCAAGCAGGTTACAAAGTATGCATTTGTTAAAATTATTCATTGAATTTAGGTTTAATTTTGCTATCTAAAAACTCACCAGATTTTTCAGATCCCTCGATTTATTGAAATAAATTTATAATGTATGTCCTTATGGTTTTCTGAAATTTCATTCATATCTGTTATAATGTTTGCCTTTCAGTTTCTAGTTTTATTGAAGTAGGTCTTCCCTTTTTTGTTTAATTTGTTTAAGATTTTTCCAATTGTGTTTTATCCTTAAAATAAATAAATAAATAAATAAATAAATAACAAATATATAAGCTATGCTAAGGCTGAGGGTTCATAAATAACAAGGCTCTTCATGTATTTCTTTGGGGGATGAGGGGAGGGTACCCTCAAAAGAATAATAAGCAACCAATACCAGTTGAGATTATCCATAAAGTTACTACAATATTCTTTAAATGAAAACAAATCATTTGCATTGATTTGTTTTCAAATTGCCATATCCTTTCATGAATATTTTTTTAAAACACTTTTATTTATTTAATTAATTATTTGCCTTGGTATTTGCCTGGAACTGAAACTGCAGACAGTTGTGAGTTGCCATGTGGGTGCTGGGAATCGAACCCAGGTCCTCTGGAAGAGCAGAGGATGCTCTTAACCACTGAGCCATCTCTTCAGCCCCCCCATATTATTTCATGAATACTTGAGAATATAATTTAAATTTTTCTCAGCACACTTAATTTCACACTGAAAAATATTTATATTTTGTTCATGTAGCTGATTTATATTATAATCATTAATATTAACCATTGCCAGACAGAGGATTTATTGACTTTTCTGAAGCTCAAATGGTTAATCTTGGCTTTAATACCTTAGATTTCTTCTCATATTTTAAAAATAAAAATAATAAGCTTTATGAGTAGTAAATGGTTGTAGAATTTAAAAAGAGACAGCTCACATGAGCTCCAGAGAAATTAAAGAAAGCTTCAAATTTTAGGAGTAAAATACCCACTGAAGAAAAGACCTGAATTGAGGTTAACAGCAGACATTGTGAGGAAACAATTTCATGGTCGCAATCTACATGCAAAGTAAAAAAAAAAAAAAAAATTACTGAAACAAGAAAAAGACAATTCCATGTGACAAGTATGCTGTCATACATACATTAAATAATATAACAAAAGTTAAAAGGACCTAGGGCTTCAAAGAAAAATTAATCTGTGACTGAAAACTCTCTTAATTTTATTTTAAAATATGGTTTTGTTTATAATAATGTGCAAATATTTTATTATTCATTCAAATTTTCATAAGTATAGGCATATGATTACAATCATTCAGGTTCTGCAACATAAGCTCAACTCTGCAAAGAAAATGTTAGAGAACAATTAGGAAGATGGCCAAAGATTTGATGCATTCCTCCCCCAATAAACTTTATTACAAAAGCTAACAACATGTATTGATTTTTCAATCAAGTTTGTAAAATAATAAAATGGATGATATATAAGATATTGTACAAGAAAAATGAAGGAACTCTTACATATTTAATACACTCTAAAGATGGTATGATCTTTCACTAATTATAAAGATATGGATTACATATTTTGTATTTGATATTTTTCTACTTTTGTAATAGCATACTTAGATAAAACAGATACTGGGGAAGATTGGGTTCTTTTTTACTTATAATTTCATAGGAATAAAACTTGCATAGGGCTCCCCTGAACCCAAGCCCTGAAATGGGACATAGCTTTGGGAAAATACAGTCAGCTGAGTCCATGGTGGTTTTCATAGCAGTGCATCAGCACAGGAGCAGACTAGCCCCTGGGTGCCCAGGTCTAAGGTGAGGGTCACCTCTTCAGGCCAATTGATGACTTCTGATCCCTGAACCCAGGCCCTGAGACAAGGCACAGCTTCGGAGGTACACAGTCTGCCCAGACCATGGTTGGTACAACAGCACTGGAGCCCCTAACCGTCAGAACACACAGCTGATTAAAAGCCTCCAGACCAACAACAACTGATTAAGAAATGGCCAGAAACTAACCAAGTGTGAACTAGGAAAACAATGAGCAGATGCCAGTGCAAGAATACATTCAATAATACAAAGATCAACAAGACACTATCAGAAGAATCAAGTGGTTCTAGATCTTCAAGACCTTATCATAACACTGAAGAGGAAACAGAAGTAAATGACCTTAAAAACAGCTTTATGAAACTAACAGAAGCCTTAAAAGAGCATATAAAAAAAAAAAAAACTCCCTTAGAGAAATAGAAGAAAATATAAACAAAATTAGAAGAGATGAACAAATCTTTGAAAGAAAATTAAGAAAACCTAAAAAAGAGGAATTAAAAAATTGAAATAGAAGCAATAAAGAAGGCACAAATTGAGACAAAGCTGGAAATAAAAAAACCTAAAAAAATGACCTGGAGCCAAAGATTCAAGTATAACCAATAAAATCTAAGAGATGGAAGAGAGAATCTCTGGAGTGAAAGACTCAATAGTGGTAGCAGATACCTCAGTTAAAGGAAACACTATAACCAAAAAGCCATAACACAAAATGTTCAAGAAATCTGGGATACCATGAAAAGGCCAAACCTGACAATAACTGGAATCAAAGAATCAGAAGAACACCAGCTCAAAGGCACAGAAAATATACTCAGAAAAATCATACAAGAGAACTTCCCCTACCTAAAGAAAGAAATACCTATAAAGATAAAAGAAGCTTACAGAACACCAAAAAGACTAGACCCACAAAGAAAGTCTGCAAGCTGTATAATAATCAAGCTACTAATCCTACAGGAAAAAAAAAAATACTTAGAGCTTCAAAGGAAAAAGGCCAAATCACTTATCAAGGCAGACTCCTAAGAATAACACTGAATACAATGAATAACAATGGAAACAACGAAAGCAAGAAGGCTCTGGTCAGACATTATACAGACACTAAAAATGCATGGATGCCAACCTAGATGATTGTACCCAACAAAACTATCAATCAACATAGATGGAGTAAACAAGATAATTCACGGCATAACTCAATTTAAACAATACCTAACTACAAATTCCACCCTACATAAAGCCCTAGAGAGAAACTTCGAACCTAAGGAAACTAGAAACACTCAAGTAAACACAGACAATTGACAAGCCCACAGAAGAACCCTTGCCCCAGAAAAAAGGAAATATACAGTGCCACCAAAAATGATAGGAAATACTGATCATTGGTCATTAATATCCCTTAATATCAATGGACTCAATTCACCTATGAAAAGACACACCATAGCACAATAAATACAAAAACAGAAACCATCCTTCTGCTGCATACAAGAAACATTCCTCAACTTCAAGTACAGACACATGCTCAGGGTAAAGGGTTGGGAAAAAGACTTTCCAATCAAATGGCCCTAAGAAACAAGCTGTTGTAGCCATTCTAAGATTTAACAAAATAGACTTTAAACTAAAACTGGTAAAGATGTTCAAGATGGCAACAGGAAGAGGAGTCAGGAAAACAGAAAGAAGGATCTGGCTGATCACATTTCATCCACACTTTCAAATCACAAAGAAAACAGGAAGTGCAGTAAATCTTGTAAACTCAAAAAACTGGGTTCTAATAACTAAAGTTGCCATCAACTACTTAAACAATACCACCATTAGGGGACAAATATTCAAATACATCATTTTCTCCAGAGATTTTTGTTCTAAGCTTCATCACAAATATATTATGATGTAAATGAATATCTTAAGAGACTGTATATAAATATACTTAAAATCCAATGACAAGGTAATTCACAAATCCTTTAGAGGAAACTTATAATAACATGGGAAGATCACCCATAACATTCTGTAATAAATTATGTCTCCAGGAAATTCAGACAAAGAAGCTACGAAAATATACTAATATATTGATAAATAAGAATTTATAAAAAATTTAAAATAAAATTTTAACAAAGCATTAGGAATATTAAAAGACTTTCAATTATATAAATAATATAATTTAAGAAAAATATTCCTGAATCTTAATAAGAATACTCATCCTTACTACATTTTAACATTTAATATTTCCTGGTTGTATCTTTCAGGTTCTCATTCCATTCTAGTCTTAAAATACAACCATCCAGGGCTGGAGAGATGGCTCAAAGATTAAGAGCACTGGCTTACTCTTCCAGAAGTCCTGAGTTCAATTCCCAGCAATGACATGACTCAAAACTATCTATAATTAAATCTGGTGCCCTCCTCTGGCCTGAAGGCAAAAATTATATGCATAACAAAAAAATGTATACTAAGTGAAAAATCCAACCATCTAAGAGGCAATAACTGATTAGCTCACAGAGAAGACATAATAGATTTTTGCACTTCCCATATTCAATAATTATAATCACGTGGATAGAGAAATGGCTCAGTGTTTAACATCCCTGGTTGCTTTTCCAAAGGACCCAGATTCACTTCCAGTATGCACATGAAGTCTTTATCTTTCTGTGACTTCAGCCCCAAGGTATCTAAAATTCTCTGCCTGTTTCTATGTTTATCAGGCACAGAAGTGAAGGGGAAACATAGATGCAGCCAAAAGAGCCATATAGGTAAAATAAATAAAAATAATAAATCTTAAAAATATTTAATATAATTATTAATTTTCTGGAAATTCATGCTTTTGAAGTGTGAGAAAGTACAAAAGAGATTTTTTTTTTTTTTTTTTTTTTTTTTTTTACCAAAGGCATATTCTAAGTTTAATTTAAAAAACTCAGTTGCCTGGAACAGCAATAATAATCAAGAGAATTGTTTCTTAGTAGAACATTAAAAAGACATAGAAATTATAAAAAAGAAACAAAAATACTCTGTAGTTTAAATACAATAACTGAAATAAAAAATTAGGGATCTCACCAACAAATTCAAGGTAGGAAAAGAATCAACAATTCAGAGAATATACAGAAGGATCAACGGATGATAGTAATGTAAAGAATTATAAAAATAGTCTCCAGATTTAGAAGACAGCAAATTCTGTATTAATATTACCAGAAGGCAAGCAAGAAAAAAAAAAAAAGAGTACAAAAAACAACTAAAATCTTCCAGAATTTGCTGACAACTATGAATCTACATATCAAAATGTTTTAGTAAAATTTCATAAAATTTAGTGGAAATGCATATATACAGTTATTTAGTTATGTGTTATGTATATTTACATATATTTTTAATTGTAAAAATAAATAATTCTAGTCTGTTTAATGTTGCTAATGTTTTCAGGGTAGATTATTTGATATTGGATTTCATGCCTTATTAATTTTGAACTGCTTAAAACAGAATGTCTGTTTTTTCACAGTAAATTGTTATAATTTTTTTGTTGTCTTAATTTGTATACTTTCTGGACATTAAATAAAGCTTAAACACAATTTTAACATATGCATATTAATATACATAACTCTTTTGCTTATAAGAAGCTAAACATCAAGGCCAATGCTTAGATGTTTTCTATTTTTGTTGCAGCATTTTCTGTTAATCTTATATTGCTATAGCTCTATTCTTACTTTAGTGTAAACATTTATTCTTCCTAATGATACTTGAGTATTTCTCAGAAGCAATGTTTTCAGAAAGTTTGTTTTTTGTTGAGTTTGTTTTCAGCAAGTTCATAAGACTTCACCCTTTGAAAACTGTCTATAGTGTCTGAGTTTTCTGGGAGAAAAAAGCAAGTGTTTAAAACAATAAAATGGCCAGAAGGCCAGCAAGTAACGAGCATACCACAGCAATGTGTTTAGTTAAAAAAGATGTTGTATAGTTGTTGTAGTACGTTTTTCCCGGCCTGTATGGGTCCGGAGATTTGTGACCTGGCGCACATGTGGCGCCGGTTTGGAACCTAGTTCACGCGCCCACGGCTTTTGTCCCCCAAAAGAAATGAATCACATGCTTATATGCTTTACACTGCTTGGCCCATATCTTAAGCACATTACTAGCTAGCTCTTTCTTCTTAAATCAACCCATTTCTATGAATCTACCCACCACATGGCTTGCAGCCCGTGGCTCACCTGAATTCCTACATGCTTCTTCTTTGGGGGACAGATGGCGACTAGTAAACTCTACCCCTTCTTCCTACCTGGCTGCCTCTGATTCTCCACCCACTTCTACGGTGCCCTGCATGGGTCCAAACAGTTATTTATTTACATAGTACAGAGAACATTCCACCACATATGGTCAGTAGCAAGTCTGACCATACATAGTTCAGAGTGAAGACTTTTTTGACACTGGTTTGAGTGTGTGTTAACAAGCCACTGGTTTTTCACATTTAAATATAATAAGGAAAATTAACTAAACAAAGTATATTTTATCCCATCTTTCAGAAAATTGTAAAGCTTTTAGTCATTCTCTCAAACTAAATTCATTCCAAGAACCTAAAACAGAAAACTCTAAAATTTTTACATTTTCACATCTTTTAAGAGGACCAAGTATAGAGCACATGAAGGCAGATTGTCTGTTTGTGTTGCCTGCATTTTGCTAAGAACTACCTACTTGGAAGATAATTAGTGCCATTAGCCTTTGCTAACTTGCAGGTCACCTTGTCTTTTGTTATAATTTATAACAGAACAATACTTAAAAATGGAATAAGTTGACTTAGTCCATACATTTTTAGTGTCTATGTACATTGCAATAAGTCATTGATCTAGTTCAAGGTCTCTATGGTTTCTGGTGCAGTACGGATAAAGCGGTACTCTGCTTGAATATTCTTTGTTAATCTCTGTCATGAAGATCTAATATCTTTGGATATACCAGTCAGGCCATTATCATACTCAAGCAGTCCATCAATGACATAGATTTTGGAGTGAACTGACTCAAAGCTTGGTTCTGAGCCTGTAGGTGTGTTATTCAGCCAATTATCTCTTCTTCATTCATGTTGAGGTCTCAAGCACTGCCGCAATTAGCTCAACCAATGCAGCAGGCTACAAGGAACAGGGACAGTTCTCCTTCTCTCATGCTCACTGGCACTTTCACTGGCAGACCAAGCTCTTCTTTTCTGTCCAGAAGAGGAGCAGGTCCCTTTTTCCCACATGATGGAGTTGGTGAGGAAGAGAGCCTACTCTTCTGGGCAAAAGACCCTGAGGCTGGCTCTTTTGTCTGTTGCAAGTGGCAAGAGGTTAGGGTGGGGCATATTGTCCTTACCTGTCCCACCAAATGAGGGAAGGTGTGGAAATGCATTCCTGCTCTCACATTCACAGAACTGTGTCACCTGCACACCAACCAACAGTGTCTTTTAATAATTTAACAGTGCTGTATGTTTATCATATAACAACTCACCAAGAAAATTAGAAAGGATATTACAATAACCTACATTCTATTACAAAAAAATTAGATGAAAACAAATGGAACCTAAAAACAATGAAAATTAATAAAGCATAAAAAACAAAAACATTTATCATACCCAAAAATTTTTAGTAAAATTATGTACAAATATTCATAAAACTTCATGTGTTCTAACCAAGGAAAAATAAGAATGACATTACTCAAATAAATATGATAAGAAAGTGAGTTTAAGTAAAATATTAAGGAACTCAATATATGTTATAAAAATTATATTGACCAACATAGATGATCAAAGAGATGACTACAGCTGTAAAATGAAAGAGATGATGTACAAATTGACTCTTGATGAAACATGAGAATTGTATAGCAGTGTATAGTGACTTACATCCTGCCCACAATCAAGTTCCAGATGATTTTGTGGAGATATGTGATATGACAAATGTTTCAATTTTTACTACACTCTTTAAATAATTGTCATAGCCTGCAAATTTAGGATATCATTTTTTTTCTTATTGCTGAGTAGTAGTCCATTGTGTAGATGTACTACAGTTTGTTAATCCACTATTCAGTTGAGGGCCTGTGGTGGAAACGTTCTCTGTATGATGAAACTGAAGGAGCTGTTTTGGCCTATGTGGAGCACCTTAGAAGTGGGTAGAGCATCAGAAGAGAGACAGGTAGAAAGAGAGCAGAGTTAGTCAATCTCTATCTAACCCGAGGAAGAACCATGTAAGGAACCCAGGTGACCATGGGCCAGGCCACGAGGCAGATAGATTACTAGAAATGGGTTGAATTAAGATTAAAGAGCTAGCTAGTAATGTGCTTGAGACATAGGCCAAACAGTACAAAATTAATGTAAGTGCCTGATTCATTTCGTTGGGGAAAAAAGCTGCCATGGGCCAGATCAAAACCTCTGGCCCAAACAGGGCCGTAAATATTATACAACAAGGTCCATCTAGGTTGTTAAAAGATTCTTGCTATTATGAATAATGCCACTATGAACATAGTTGAACTATATGGAGTGTGAATGTGCATCTTTAGGAGTAGTGGTTTTGCTTCATTCTGAATACCATAGCATAAGAAAATACTTCATACTATATATCGCAGTCATTTCATATAGTAACTGTTCCATAGAGAATTTGTAATACATGATGATTGAATTTTAATTTGATTTCAGTGTATTCTTTTATTAAATTTTCATAATCATGACATATTTTGATGTTGAAAATATAATCATAGTGTCTAGGGACTTAGGGCCTGGGGAAGGTGACTGTGATTTGATGATAGCATCTTAATGGAACACTCAATATAATACAAGTGTGGGCTATAAGGAAAGGGAGGAGGTGTTCGCAATAATGCTCATTGGATACTGCTATTTACCACCCATTCCGAAGACCTGAGCCCATCCTCAGAACCTGTGTGTTGTACAAATGAAACCAACATGAGCAATTTTCATCTAGCCTTCAAAAGATTCTAAACCAACAAAATTAATAAATGTAAAAAGGAAAAAAAGCTTAGGAGACATGAAATAAAGACTTTGTATTACCTTGGGAAACTTAGGAAGGTAGCTATCAGATTCTTCCTCTTTGTCTTTGTCCCTCTATAATACACAATTACTTCGCACACTTTAGAGGGATGAAAGATGATGTGACATAAAAACCAAAATAAGAGAGGAGTTGGATAAGGAAGGGTTAAAGAGAAGGTTCAGTGCTTAAGAGTTCATATTGTATGGAAAAGAAATAGGTATTACGTCCCAGCACCCACATGGTGCATAATACTACTGCTTATAATTTCATTAGAAAATTCAGTGTGCATAAGCACATATGTATATACATATATATGTGCATGCACATGTGTATACACAAAAACACATTAGCAATATGCATAAAATACATTATATATTATTATAAAAGTTTTAAAAATTTAAAGAAAGACAAGAAGTGAACTCACCCATGCAGATCCTAAAATAAAATGATACGTATCACAGAGAGGTCCTGTGACCAAGGTCTTACATGGAATGATCTTCAGCATAAATAAATAGTAGTAATAATACTAACAGTATGTCTGTTACAGACAAACCAACCACATCAGAAAATAAAACCAGTTCAAGACACATAACAGAGTACATTGTTACAGTAGAGTGCAGTAATAGAGTAGATGCTGTATAATTTTAATTGATTGGCTTAAGATTTTATTCTGAGAAATACAAGAAACTACTATGACAGCTGGTATAACTGAACTCAATATTTTTTATTTATATATTTATTATTTGGTGATTTTATATCATGTACCCCATAAAACTCAGTTATCATATCTCTCAGATTCTTGCCCACTCTTATGATCTCTGCATTTACAAAAATGCCCATTCATGCTGCTCATTTACTTACTGGAACATAATTAAACTCCCTGTGGCCAGACCTTTAAAGAAAACAAGTCTTTCCTCATTCACACCCCTGCCAGAGGCCATCAATGCAGAAGTGAGCCACTGTATCATTTAGCTATGTTCTAGCCTTGAGTTCTTGTTTACAATGACATCTTTCTCAATTTTTTTTAATTTTTTTAAAGTCCACTAATGAGTGAGTATATCCTCTGCTTGCATTTCTAGGATTGTGATACCTCACTCAGAAGAATATTCTCCACATCCACCCATTTGCCTTCAAATTAGAGAATATCATTTTTCCTTACTGCTGAGCAGTGTACTCCATTGGGTAGATGTACCACAGTTTGTTAATCCATTCTTCAGTTGATGGGCATCTAGGCTGTTTCCAGATTCTTGCTATTAGGAATAATGCTGCTATGAACGTAGTTGAGCTAATGCTTTTGGGATACAAATGTGCATCTTCAGGTATATGCCTAAAAGTGGTATTGCTGTATTCTTGGGGAGATTAATTATCAGTTTTCTGAGAAACTGCCATATTGCATTCCAGAGTGGCTGAACAAGCTTACACTCCCACCAACAATGGAGGAGTATTCCCCTTGTTCCACAACCTCTCCAACATAGGTTCTCATCTCTGTCTTATATCTTAGCCATTCTGACAGGTATAAGGTGATATCTTAAAGTTGTTTTGATTTGCATTTCTCTGATTGCTAAAGATGTTGAGCAATTTTTCATGTACCTTTCAGCCATTTGTAATTCTTCTGCTGAGATTCTCTTTTTACTTCTGAACCCAAATTTTAGGTTGAGTTGTTAAGGATTTTGGGCTCTAGTTTCTTGAGTTCTCTATATATTTTAGAGATCAGTCTTGTGTCACTTGTATGGTTGGTGAATATCTTTTCCCATTCTAGGCTTTTGTTTTGTCCTATTTACTGTGTCCTTGGCCTTACAGAAACTTCTCAGTTTCAGGATCTCCAATTTATTGATTGTTGTTCTTATAATTTGCACTACTGGTGTTATATTTAGGAAGTGTTCACCTGTGCCAATGCGTTGAATGGTATTTACAACTTTCTTTTCTATCAAGTGCAGTGTGTCTGGGATTATGTTGAGGTTTTTGATCCACTTGGATTTGAGTTTTGTGCAGGGTGACAGGCTTGGATCTTTTTGTGTTTTTCTACACACTGCCAACCAAAGATGCCAACACCATTTGTTAAAGACACTGTCTTTTTTCCATTGAATATTTTGGGCCTCTTTGTCAAAGATCAGGTGTTCATAGGTTTTTGGGTTAAAGCCTGGATTCTTGTCGCGAGCATTCCCCTGACCACTCTCCGTGATTAGGCGGAGACGAAGGACAACGAGACTTCAGACACTAATGGCAGTTCAATAACCTTTACTTATGCTCATCAAGATCACACAACAATACAATGTAATTAACACTGTGATCAAATCTAACAGTAAGTTGGAAATATGACCTGTCAGCAACCTTCTGGGTCTGGTCTCGCTGTCAGTGTTTAGGCGAGGGGTGTGGTGAAGCTACGTCCAATCGCTGGTTCGGGCCTGTTGCTCGTGACTCTTTCCTCGGGGGCCTGCTCCTGGTCTGGTCAAGTCACAATCAATTGCTCTCCTCTCTGGACCGGGAATCGGAGGGAGGTCTCGCCTTATCTCTTGCTGTCAGCTTAGCAGGGTAGCAGCCTGCTCTCAGGCAGGAGCTGCTTGTCAGCATAGCTAGAGCAGGCTGGCTCCCTGTTGAGCTGAAGTCTCTGTCTTTTATATGGCTAAGTAAACAATTCCTACTTTCTGCTTATTCACACTTTTGCGTAAAACATGTTTTTCTTTAACTTGTTTTTCTCACTTTAAGCATCAAAATATTTTTCTTTACTTCTTCACTCCACACCAGCTGTCTTTATGTCACCAGGTGGCTACTCTGCCTTGCCCACAGGCTTCCATTCTATGCTCCTTACAATTCTCAGTTAGATTCCATTGATCCTCACGTCTATTTTCATGCCAGTACCAAGCTGTTTTAATACTGCAGCTCTATTGTATAATTTGAAGTCCAGGATAGTTATGCCTCCTGAGTTTTTTGTTGTTGTTATTATTGTTGAGCAAAATTCTTTAAGTAATCCTGGCTTTCCTGTTATTCCAAGTGAAATTGAGTACTGTTCTTTCAAGATTTGTAAAAAAGTGTTGGGATTTTGATGGAAATTGAATTGAATCTATAGATTTCTTTTGTTAAGATTGCCATTTTTACTATATTGATCCTACCTATCCAGGGACATAGGAGATCTTTTCATTTTCTGATATCCTCTTCAATTTCTTTCTTCAGTGATTTAAAAATTTGTCAACAGATCTGATATATCTTTGGTTATAGTTACATCAAGGTATTTAATGCTATTTGCAGCTGCTATAAAAGGTGATGCTTCCTTTATTTCTTTTTAGCTCTAGTATCATTTGTGTATAGGAGTGAACCTTGTATCCTGCTACATTGCTGAAGATGTATATTAGCTGTAGAAATTCCCCGGTAGAATTTTGTTGGTCACTTACTTTTACAATCATGTCATCTGCAAATAAATATACTTTGATTTCTTATTTTCCAATTTGTATCCCTTTAATTTCCAATTGTGCTCTTATTGCTTTAGCTAAAATTTTGAGAAATATGTTGAATAGATATGAGGAGGGGTGACATCCTTTTCTAGTTTCGACTTTAGTAGATTGCTTTGAATTTTTCTCCATTTAGTTTGATGTTGGTGGTCAGCTTTTTGTAAATCACTTTTATTATATTTAGGTATTTTTCTTGTATTCCTGATCTTTCCAGGACATTTATAATAAAGGAGTGTTGGAAATTGTCAAAGGCATTTTCAGCATCTATGGAGATGATCGTGTGTTTTTTTTCCCATTAATTAGTTTATATGGTGGATGACATTTAGTTTCTCGTATGTTTAACCATTCCTGCTTTTCTGGGGTAAAGCCTACTTCATCATGGTGAATAACTTTTTTTATATGTTGTTGGATTCAGTTTGCCAGTATTTTGCTGAGAATATTTACATCAGTGTTCATGGGGGAAATTGGTCTGTAATTCTCCTTCTTTGTTCCATCTTTGAGTGGCTTGGGTATCAGGTTTATAGTGGCCTTCTAAAAAGAGTTTGGCAATATTCCTTCAGTTTCTACTGTATGGAATAGTTTGAGGAGTATTGGTATTAGCCCTTCTATGAATATCTGATAGAATTATTCATTGAACTCATCTGGGCCTGGGCGTTTTTATTTGGGAGATTTTTTTTGTTTTTTTTATTATTATTATTATTATTATTATTATTATTATTATTATTATGAACAATGGAAGTCACACTTTCTATCCTTGTATATTTGGGAGATTTTTAATGATGGCTTGTATTTCCTTTGGTGTTATAGGACTGTTTAGGTCTTTAATCTGATCTTTATTTAATTTTGGTAAATAGTACCTGTCCAGAAAGCTGCCCATTTTTTCTAGATTTTCCATTTTTGTGGAGTATAGATTTTCAAAGTATGACCTGATAATTTGGATTTCCTGGAGGTCTGTTGTTATGTCCCCCTTTTCATTTCTGATTTTGTTGATTTGGATACTCTCTCTCTGCTTTTTGGTTACTTTGGATAAGAGTTTGTCTGTCTTGTTAACTTTCTCAAAGAACCAAATCTTTGATTTATTTATATTATGTATTGATTTTTTTGTTTCAATTATGTTGATTTCAGCTCTTAGTTTGACTATTTCCTACCATCTATTCCTTGTAGGTAAGTTTGCTTCTAATTGTTCTAGGACTTTCAGCTGCGCTGGTATTTCTCTTATATGAGATTTCTCTATTTGTATGTATTCATCTTATGCTAGAATTTTCCTCTTAAGACTGCTTTCATTGCATCCCGTAAGTTTGGGTATGTTGTGGAATCATTTTCATTATATTCTAGAAAGTCTTTGATTTCTTTCTTAATTTCTTCCTTGACTGAGAGGTGCTTTAGTTAAGTGTTATTTAGTTATTTAGAGTTCATAGGCTTTCTATGATTCTTGATGTTGTTGAACTTTCTCTTTAGACGATGGTGATCTGGTATGAAACAATGTGTTATATCCATTTTTTTTGTACTTGTTAATATTTGCTTTATGGGCTGCTGAGAAATATGTATATTCTTTTTTGTTTAGGTGGAGGGTTTGATATCTACTAAGTCCATTTGTGTCATAACTTCTGCTATATCCCTTATTTCTCTGTTAAGTTTCTGTCTGTTTGACCTATCCAAAGGTGAGAGTGGGGTATTGAACTCTCTAACTATTAGTGTGTCAGATTTGATGTGAAGTTTAAGCTTTAGTAGTGTTTCTTTTACATATGTAGATGCCCTTTTATTAGGGGCATAGATATTCAGTGTTGAAATTTCATCTTGGTTGATATAATTTGAGATGATTAAGTAGTGTTGGTCCTGCTCTCTTTTTATTGATTTCGTTTACAGTCTATTTTGTTAGGTATTAGAATGGCTACACCAACTTGTTTCTTAGGGCCATTTGATTGGAAAGTCTATTCCCAACCCTTTAGCCTGAGCTTGTGTCTGTCTTTAAAGTTGAGGTGTGTTTCTTGTATGCAACAGAAGGATAGTTTCTGTTTTTGTATCCATCATGCTAGGGCATGTCTTTTCAAAGGTGAATTGAGTTTGTTGATATTAAGGGATATTAATGACCAATGATCAATAATTTCCATCATTTTCAGTAGTAGCCTGTATTTCTTTTTTGGGAGGGATGTGGGCTTATCAACTCTCTGTGGTAATATGTGTGTTTCTTGTTTCCTTCAGCTGGAGTTTTCTCTCTAGGGCTTTTTGTAGGGCAGGATTTGTGGTTAGGTATTGTTTAAATCTGGCTATGTCTTGAAATATCTTGTTTCCTCCATCTATATTGATTGATAGTTTTGCTGGATACAGTAGTCTAGGTTGGCATCCATTCACTTTTAGTGTCTGTATAATGTCTGGCCAGGACCTTCTTGCTTTCATTTTTTCCATTGACTTTGGCATAAATCTTTTAAAAATTCATTATAAATTAAAAATTCTATAATAATGACACTTGGATCCCACTCCCCTTAGAGGAACACCTGACTCACTCTTGGCTGGGGGGAATGCATCTGCCAGGAGTGGAGACTGAACTAAGCAATATTGGGGCAGTGGGACCATGGGACTGCCTGTAGCCTGCCCAGGGAAGGGATGAGGATTTGTGGAGAAGAAAGAATGACCTGATGTGGTGGGAGGGGGAAGGGACCTTTAATAAGGATATACAAGGTTAGAAAGTGTGACTTCTTTGTTAATAATAATAATAAAGGAAAAAAGAAAAAAAAATAAACATAAAATTCTCCAAACATGCATACTGTCATCACCGGGCTGGCTTATGTTCAAAGAGAAGCTGTATTTTGGCTTCCTGAGACTTTCTGCTTGTGAAAATTCTTTCTCCTATGTGCCTGCTATTATTGTGTTCTTTACCACTAATAAGACCCTTTCTTCAATTGCTGCAGAAATATTCTAACTTGATAATTACATAATTATTGAGTTTTAAATTGAGAAGTGAATTGGTTACCATACTTGACTCTTTTGAATAAATTACATAAACAATCTGTTATGTTTAAATTTTGTATCAGAGGGAGAGCTAAAATATTCATAGCCAAAGGTCATGTAAAATATTTCTGTAGTCATCAAAATTGCTCATGAAGACAATACTCTATGCAATTACTATTTAATAATTTTCTGGTTCCCTTAATTGTATAAAATTCATCATAGTCAAATGATATTTTCATCTTATAGAAGTATGTGATTAATATTAACATGTATAATTATAAAATATAACAAATGAATTTTGTTTATTGAAAACATGTACAGTTACTCACAAATACAACATCAAGGAATAGTACTTGACTTACGGAAATTGACACTTCTGATGCATATTTTAACCCAACTAAATAAGGTAAAAACTTCTCTGGGAAATATTGAGAAAACTTAAATCAGCAGGAACACTAGGATCCCGGATACATAGTTAAGCAGACTCTGTTAATAGAGTCTATTTCTTGTTCTCTATAGAATATATGAGTTGTAGGGGAGATGAAAGACTGGAGAGACAAAGTAACATACAAAGAGACTGAAAATAAGCATGAAGTAGATCATGTTCATTTTTTTTTGTACAAATTTTCCATGAGTTATTTTTTTCCTAGAGAAATATGTCTTTTGCCTCACGTAAATAAAATGACACATGGAATACTAATCAGACTAGAAAAATAAAGAAAATCCATTACATTAGTCTGTAGCAAAAATGATTTAGTTGCTGAATTATCACACCATTTTCAAATATTAGAAAAAATGTGAACATATTCAGGGTCTGCACCATACACTCATTTTCTGATGACATGTTACTTGGTTTGCAATTGATGCAAAGTCTTTAAAAATTCTAAAAATTCTACATGCTAAAAGTTTAATATCTTTTTAATAGTACAAATTGTTTTAACTGTATTCTGAAAAAATGCAAAATGGTACAATTTTTCTTATTTCAAGAAAGGATAGCAAATTTATAATCAGATCCACATAAATATACTTGTATGTATACACACATACACGCACACACTCACACACACACACAATATTTTGACCTGGGACAAGCAATTAGTATGTTCTTTCTTGGGGAGGGCAAACTCTTTAAGTCTCTCTCTTTCTTTCTTTTCCATTATATACTCCATTAACTATAATAAATAGTTTATGGTTGAGGCCTCATTGGCTTTCCCTGTCTACGTTGCATGTTAGTGATTAACATTTCTTTTTCCATCATCTTGTTCAACTATAATATGGACATTCATGTTTGAGGTATTGCATGTATATCTTCTGATATTACTAAATATCACATTATCACATCATGCTTCCTGACATTTTGAGTCTTAAAACTTTTCTGTCCTCCTTTGTGCAATGTTGCCTGCACCTTACATATGGGAGTGTTTCATAGCTGTAAAGCTCTTCAATTGATTGTTGCAATGTCCTGCAGTGGTCTCCATTGTTGAAAAGAAAAGTTCTCTTGAAAAGGGATAAAACTACACTTATCTGTGAATATAAAGACAAATGTTGATAGATTGTCATTAAGAAATATGATTGTTTGTTGCAAAGAGAAGATTTTCTGACAAAAGGCTGGGAATAAATTATCTGTGGCTATCAGAACAAAAAGACTATGGTCGTTCAATAAATTAGTGAATGTAGATTTTCTTCAAATAGCCATGAATTTACAAGGGTTTATGCATTTGTTTATAATTATGTTATGCAAATTTTACTATATGATTTTCCTTTTATCATTATTATTATTATTATTATTATTATTATTATTATTATTAACAGAGAAGTCACACTTTCTATCCTGGTATATCCTTATTCAAGGTCACTTCTCCCTCCCACAACATCAGGTCATTCTCTCTTCTCCAAAACTCCCCATGACCCCCTTGGGCAGTCAGCAGGCAGTCCCAAGGTCCCACTTTTTAGATCTGAAACCCAATTTTTGATTGCATTATTCAAGGTTTTGGGCTCTAGAATCTTGAGCTCTTTATATATCTTAGAGATCAGTCCTCCATCACTTGTAGGATTGGTGAAAATCCTTTCCCATTCTGTAGGCTGACGTTTTTTGTCCTATTGACAGTGTCTTGGCTTTACAGAAGCTTCTCAGCTTCAGAAGATCTCACTTATTGATTGTTGATTTTAGTGTCTGTGCCACTGGTGTTATATTTAGGAAGTGGTTGTCTGTACATTTTGTTGGAGGGTATTTCCCATTTTCTTTTCTATCAAGTTTAAAGTGGCTATGTTTATGTTGAGGACTTTGATCCACTTGGATTTGCGTTTTGTGCAGGGTGGCAAGCTTGAATCTATTTGCATTTTTCTACACACTACCATCCAGCTATGCCAACACCATTTGTTAAATATACCATCATTTTTCCATTGAATATTTTGAGCCTCTTTTTCGAAGATCAGATGTTCATAGGTTTTTGAGTTAATGTCTGGATCCTCAATTCTATTTCAAAGATCCACAAGTCTTTTTTTTTATTACTGTAGTTCTATAGTATAACCTGAAGTCAGAGATGGTGATGCCTCCTGAGGTTCATTTGTTGAGCAAAATTGTTTTGGCAATCCTGGCTTTCCTGTTATTCCAAATGAAACTGAGTATTGTTCTTTCAAGGTCCAAAAAATATTGTGTTGGGGTTTTGATGGACAGTACATTGAATTTGTAGATTGCTTTTGGTAGAATTGCCATTTTTACTATGTTGATCCTACCTATCCAGGAACATGGGAGAGCTTTCCATTTTCTGATGTCCTCTTCAATTTCTTTCTTCAGTGATTTAAAACTATTGTCAAATAGATGTGTTACTTCTTTGGTTATAGTTACTCCAAGGTATTTAATACTATTTGCAGCTATTATGAAGCATAATGTTTCCCATATTTCTTTTTCAGCTCTTCTATCTTTAGTTTATAGAAGGGCTACTGATTTCTTTGAGTTAATCTTATATCCTGCTAAATTGCTCAAGGTGTTTATCATCCGTAGAAGTTCCTTGGAGGAATTTTTTGGTCACTTATGTATACAATCGTATCATCTGCAAATAGAGAAAGCCTCACTTCTTCCTTTCCAATTTGTATCCCCTTAAACTCAGTTCATTCTCTTATTGCTTTAGCTAAAACGTTGAGAACTAAATTGAATAGATAAGGGGAGAGAGTACATCCTTGTCTAGTTCCTGATTTTAGCAGGATTGCTTTGAATTTTCTTCATTAAGTTTGATGCTGGCTGTCGGCTTCTTTTAAACTGCCTTTATTATATTTAGGTATTCTCCCTGTATTCTTGATCTCTCCAGGGCTTTTATCATAAAGGATTGGTGAATTTTGTCAAAGGCTTTTTCAGTATCTAAGGATATTATCATGTGGTATTGTTCCTTTAGTTTGTTTATATAATGCATAATATTTATGGTTTTTCCTATGTTAAACCAGCCCTGCATTCCTGGGAGGAACCTTACTTGGTCGAGGTGGATGATATTTTTTATATATTTTTGTATATGGTTTGCTAAAATTTTGTTGAGAATTTTAGCATAAATATTTATGAGAGAAATTGGTCTGTAATTCTCCTTCTTTGTTGTGACTTTGAGTGTCTTGTGTATTAGGGTAATTATGGCGTCATAAAAGGAATTTGGCAATATTCCTTTAGTTTCCCTTGTAGAAACAGTTAGAGGAGTTATGGAGTAATTCTTCTTTGAATGTGTTGTAGAATTCTGCACTGAAACCATCTGGACCTGGGCTGTTTTTACTTGCGAGACTTTTAATGACAGCTTCAATTTAATTAAGGGTTATAGGCCTTTTTAGATATTTAATCTGAACTTCATTTAATTTTGGTAAATGATACCTGTCCAGAAAGCTGCACATTTATTCTATGTTTTCCATATTTATGGAATATAGATTTTTTTACAAGATGAACTGATAATTCCCTGGATTTCCTGGGGGTCTGTTGTTATGCCCCCCTTTTCATCTGACTTTGTTGATTTGAATACTTTCTGCTTTTTGATTAGTTTGGATACGGGCTTATCTATTTTGTTGACTTCTGAAAGAACCAACTTTTTGATTCATTGATTCTTTGTATTGTTCTTTTTGTTTTAATTGTATTGATTTCAGCTCTAAGTTTGATTATTTCCCTCTGTCTACTCCTTCTAGGTGTGTTTGCTTCTAATTGTTCTACGGCTTTCAGCTGAGCTGTTAGTTCTCTAGTGTGGGATTTCTTTAGGATTTTCATATAGGTGTCTAGTGCTTTGAATTTTCCTCTCAAGACTGCTTTCATTGTGTCCCACAAGTTTGGGTATGTTGTGAATTCATTTCCATCAAATTCTAGAAAAACTTTCATTTCTTTCTTAATTTCTTCCTTAATCCAATGTGTTTCCACTGAGTGATATTTAGTTTCCATGTGTTGGTAGGCTTTCTTTGATTTTTGATGTTGTTCAACTCTAACTTTAGGCCCTGGTGGTCTGATATGTTATAAGGGATTATTTTCATTTTTTTGTATCTGTTGATATTTGCTTTGTGAAAAATTAGGTGGACAATTTTGGAGAAAGTTCCATGAGGAGCTGAGAAATATGTATATTCCTTTGTATTTGGGTGGAAGCTTCTGTAGATATCTATTATATCCATTTGCATCATAACCTCTTTTAGACTCCTTATTTCTCTGTGAATCTCTTTCTGGTTGACTTATCCAGGAGTGAAAGTGGGGTATTGAAGTCTCCTACTATTAGGGTGTGAGAATTGATGTGGGATTCGATCTTTAGCAGTGTTTCTTTTATATAGGTAGGTGCCCTTATATTAGGGACATAAATATTCAGGATTGAAATCTCCTCTTGACCAATTTTTTCTGTGATGAATAAGTAATGACCATCTTGGTCCCTTTTAAGTGCTTTTAGCTTAAAGTCTATTTTGTTAGATATTAGAATGTCAACCCCAGCTTGTTTCTTAAGACCATTTGCCAGGATAATCTTTTCCCAAACCTTTACTCTAAGCCTGTATTTGTCTTTGTGGTTGAGGTGTGTTTCTTGTAGGCAATGGAAGGATGGCTTCTATTGTTGTTTCCATCTTGTTATTGTGTGTCGTTTTATAGGAGAATTGAGTGCATTGATATTAAGGGGTATTAGTGACCACTGATTGATATTTTCTGCTATTTTTTGTGGTAACTTCTTTGTATTTCCTTTCTGTGGCATATTCTTCTGTGGTGTTATTGATTGTTTGTGGTTTCATGGGTGTATTTGGGGTCCTTAGGTTGGAGTTTTGCCTCTAATACTTTCCATAGTGCTGTATTAGTAGATAGGTATTGTTTCAGTCTGATTTAGTCATGAAATATCTTTTAGTGTCTGTATAACTTCTGACAAAGCCCTTCTTGCTTTCCTCATTTACATTGAATAGTCAGGTGTTATTCTGATGGGCCTGCCTTTATATGTAAGTTGGCTCTTTTCTTTTGCAGCTCTTAAAATATTTTCTTTGTTCTGTATGTTTTGTGGCTTGATTATTATATGGCATGCTGAAATTTTTGGGGAGTCATATCTATTTAGTGTTCTATTAGCTTTGTGTACCTATATACATTTCCTTCTTAAAGTTAGAAAGTTTATTCTGTGATTTTATTGAATACATTATATCTGTGACTTTGAGCTGCTATTCTCAATTTAGGTCTGTTCATGGTGTCTCAGATTTCCTAAACATTTTGTGTTATGGCATTTTTGGTTTTAGTATTTTCTTTGATTGATGTATTTATTTCTGCTACTGAGTCTTCCATTCCAGAGATTCTCTCTTTCATCTCTTGGATTCTGTTGATTTTGCTTGTATTGTAGTTTCAGCTCTTTTCTCACAATTTTCTATTTCCATCTTGCCCTCATTTTAGCTTTTTTTTAATGCTTCCACTTGAGTTTTTAGATCCTGGAATGTTTCTTTCATTTTTTGTTTTACTTCTTCTTGTTTTTCTTTCAAGGATTTGTTCATATCTTCTGTTTATTTTGTGTTTTCTTCTATTTTTTTAAGGAAATTTTTTATAACCTCTTTGAATGCTTCAATAATCTTCATAAATTTGTTTTTGGTGTTGTTTTCTTTTGTTTCTCTTTATTACTCTTTTCAGGTCTGGTAGTTGTAGAACCACCAGTGTCTTTTGGTGTTGTCTTATTATTCTTTATATTACTATATGTATTTTTGCACTAGTGTCTGCCCATGGCTTCAGCGGTTCATAATTAGGCAGCTCCCAGTCAGTTGTGGCAAGTGGTCTTGTGTGTCTCCTGTCTCCTCTGAGCAAGGGGTCTGCAAGATCTCTACCTCTGCTCTGGACAGGGGTCTGAATTTCAAAGCTACATTCCTTCTCTGCTGAAGCAGTTGGAGTTGTGGCCCAGCTATGCAAGTTCCCCTGTGTTAGTTGTGGCTAGAGGAGCCCCTCATAGCCAAACCCTAATCCTGTCTGCCAAGGAAGTCCAGGATTGGACTCTACAGATTGACTCTGGCCCTGGAGAGCAACTTTCTGGATGAGTGATCAGGTGCAGGGAACCTGCTCACCTCTAGAGAGGGTCTGAATTTCAAAGTCCTCAGTCCTTCTCTGCTGATGTGATTGGAGGTGGGGCCAGCTGTACAAGGTCCCCTCTTTTAGGTGTGGCTAGAGGAGCCTCTCACAGCCAAATCCTAGTCCTGTCTGCTAAGGAGAGTCTGGGATCAGACTCTATAGATTGATCCTGGTCCTGGAAAGCAACTTTCCGGATGGGTGATGGAACCAGAACCTCTATCTTCTTTAGTTGTAAAATTGTGAGATTCTGCTAGATATTTGCAAAAAATGGAATAGGCATAAATCAATATAAGTTAAACTCTCAAGTGATCATTAATTTAAAATTTTGATACAGTTCAACCGAAGGTAATTTTATATGCACTTGTGATTTATAGATTATCTATTACATGGAAATAAATGACAAATTTTAACATTTGTTCATATTATCTTCTCTCAATGCCATAGGGCAGCTGTGAACACATTGATTTTTTGATTGATTTTGACCACTATCATGAAAAAATCTTGAGATGAAGACAAAGAAAAACATTCAATATTGGTATTAATACTGATATTGCACTGAAAATCTTGAAACATGTCATCATCTGTTGTATGATGTGGGACCATCTAAAACAGTTTTTCTACTCCTCTTATACAAGGCTGGGATCAACTAGTAGCCATATTCTACCTACCAGCCTAATGAATAAATAAACATATTCAAGATAAAAAACAGAAAAAAATAACAGTGCATAAAAGTCTGACTCAAACTGTCATTCTGCTGAGATACATGCTAATTGTTGTTCACTACTCTGAATTTTAAAGTCTTCTTTAATTTTCTAATAATCCATACATTATTACCATCAAGCCTTTTATTAGTAAAAATTTTAAGTGTATTAGTCTTTTATATTTTTTCCGACCTGGGATGGATGGTCACATCATATATATTTTTAAAAAATATCAAAAAGATAACAAATAAAATGGAGTTTGACCAAGGTGATACATGGATAAAAAATAATAACTTTAGTCATAATAAAAAAAGATAAAATAGACTACCTGAAAAAATATGAGTATCATTTGTTTGAATGCTTAATATATTTCATGTGCAAGAGTCATTTTTTTCTCAATTAAATGTAGAAAAACAGCAAAGGATACTATGACATTTCCTAATGAGATAAACTTCACTAGTTTTCATTTCTCACTTTTTTTTCATATGAAAGATAGAAAGTGAATACAGATGAAACTACCCAATTCCATTGATTAGAAATAAGAATAGATATTTGTAACAACTGGATTAGCATAAATGTATGAGCGAATAAGAAGGTTATTTTAAATTTTAATGTGGTTGTGAGTCTAGAGTTTGGCATTTATCAAGATTATTCAGTGTTCCTTGAATGTCTAGACTCTTAGTGTTTGAATAAGTAAGGCAAGGAATGATATCATAAACTGAGGCATAGGCATACCTTAGATTCTGGAGGGGAGTGATGGAGACCAAAGTAGTAAGGATTGAGATCAGATAATGAGAGGATATCAGTACACAATGGTATATGCCAAACATTGATTTATAGTGCTGGATATAAAGCATGAGACTGACCAAAGTGAGTGCCCAGTGCTAAGCTCAGGATAGCATGTTTTGTTTTATTACAAATGATTTTCTCTATCTCAGCATACTGTGTACAGCATAGTAAACAGAATAATGAGCCTAGTCCTTCAAAGAAGTCTAGGAGTTGAATCAGGAAATTTCAGCAAATGAGAGTTAAGAGTAATGGAAGAAAGTTGCATAGTGCCTTCTGGCTTTTGTAGTCTAGACAGCAAGGTGCTCATGACAAGCCTTACCAGACAATGTATGTTCCCAGCCTGCTGTGCTATTCCATATACATAAGAGTAATAACATGGCTTTGAGGGTAGGAGACTAATTTTTTGCCTTGCCTCAGTTCTCCTGTGTGTCATTGGGAAATTCTTGCAATGATGTATATATACTTCTCTCTTAAGACACATATGAAAGAGAAGTGGACAAATATAAAAAAATAATTTTATGTAAGGTGTCTTGCTTTTATGTGTTTATTTACTTTGTAAAATAAACATGGTTTATTGTAGTAAAAATAGTGTGGTATATTATTAAATATATAAAATAATTCACAGTTTCTGAGGAAATATTTGTTAATTTTGCATAAAGTATAAAATGCTACTATTAACTCCTTGATTTTTTTCCTAGTTACTTTAGACTTTGCAGGCCATAAAAACAAGCACTTTTGAAAGATTATATAGATTAGAGTAAAAGGACAGCAAGAATAATTTGGAATACATTTCATGTACATATCACTGTATTTCAACAGCGTCATGTGTTATAACAGTATGTCATATTATGACAGCATAAGTATAAAAGAAATGACTAGTCTAATGTTGACTTGGCTTCTTTATTTATAATCTATGTATGTGGAGTAATATGACAGCATCTAGTTACAAATCTTTATATATTTAACTAACTCCTTACACTCTTTATAAGTTGATATATATAAAAAATGAGTTAGGGATAGATTCAAACTGGAATTATCCATACTCATTCAGTGAGAGTCTAGACTACAACTGTGAAAGAATCTTTAATACATCCCAGAAAACAGAATTAACTGATTAGAAAAAAATGTATATAACTTACATAGAGGAGATCTTCTTATGATTCCTATTTCATTCTATGTGGTAAAGACTGAAAATTACTATTAAAATATCCAAATAAATTAGAATAAAAATGATCAGTAACAAAAATCTTAATAAGGAATGCTTGTTTGATTAAACATAATATGTCAATGAATAATATACATAACCATATTTGATAATGGGGAGTTGCCTAGTAAATTAATTTTGAGCTTTTATATAAATTAACAAAATAAGCAATGGTGATCTATGTCACTCAAACAGAAGTTCAAAAGAAATGAGTAAATAATAGAGTTTAGATCTTGATAGATAGAGCCATTTGGGGTTTAGGGAGAAACCTGGTACTAGGGAAATACCCCAAAATCATGAGTCACCATAGCAAAGACCTCAAGCACAATGCTTAAACTGGTCTTTCCTTGTAATCAAATTGATGATCATCATAATTGTCATCATAAAACTTTCATCCAATTACAGATGGATGCAGATGCTGAAATTCACAGTGAAACACTGGGTTGAGCTCCCAGTAAGGTCAAAGAGAGGGAGTAAAAATTATATGAACAAAGGGGTCAAGATCATGATAAGGAAACCCAGTCAGCTGACCTGAGCTATTGGGAGCTCACTTACTTTTGATTGACAGCTACACGGGATGGAAATAGATCCACTGAATGTGGAGGACAGTTTTGAGGCATAAGTTTGGGAGACCTCTGCCAGTGAGGTCTTATTATTCCTAGTGAATGAATGAACTGACTTTTTGAAGTCCAATCACTGTACAGGGATATTTTTCTCAGTCTTGATACTGTGGCGAGGGTCTTGATCCTGCCTCAACTGGATATAACAGGTTGTAGTGACTCCCCCTGGGAGTCCTTACCTTCTCTGAACAGTGAAGGGAAGGTTAGAGGAAAACTGGAGGGGGATTAGGAAAAGGAGAAAAAAGGAGACACAGTTTTCATATCTCAAAAATACTTTTAATGTGCTCGCTTCGGCAGCACATATACTAAAATTGGAACGATACAGAGAAGATTAGCATGGCCCCTGCGCAAGGATGACACGCAAATTCGTGAAGCGTTCCATATTTTTAAGGAAATGCAGACAAGTTACCACCAAAAATGGCAGGAAATATGAATCAATGGTCACTAATCTCCCTTAATATTAATGGACTCAACTCTCCTATAAAACGTCACACACTAACAAGATGGATACAACAACAGAAGCCATCATTCTGTTGCCTACAAGAAACACACCTAAGCTGCAAAGACAGACACAGGCTTAGAATAAA